>JAAEAF010006408.1:31973-60473 GCA_011037195.1 Triatoma infestans | reverse complement strand
CGTTACAACAAATTTCACAACAGTTTATCATTTCATGTCAATCCTCTCGTCCGTGAACTTGCATCCCTAACTAACCCTATAAATTCAACAAAAAGACTAAAACGTCAGTGGCCTCGTGAACTAATTACTGAATAACTCGGAGTTTCACTACTGAGTGACTTCTCCGCTCCTGTTTCTATGAACTGTCCACAATTAACAAATTTACTATTGTTAAGCTTATAGCAGGTGTAAATATATAAAAAAAAAAAAAAAAAAAAAATTGAATTCTACATAAATTTTTTGAATTCTACACAAATGTAATGCCAAAGATAAAGACATTGGCCTTGTCTTCGTTGACTTGGAAAAGGCTTACGACAGTGTGCCCCGCACAAAGCTTTGGGAAGCACTGGAGATTGCCTCCATTAGTAAGCCATTAATAAACATCCATCCAAAGAATTTATTACGTTAACCATATCTAAGTGAAAGTGGGAAATGCTTTATCGGAAGTATTTTCAACAACTAAAGGCCTTCTTCAGGGTTGCTGCCTCTCCCCTACTTTATTCAAAAATCTTTATGGAAGTGGTACTTAGGAAATGGTCGCGCAGCTCTAGACTGATGGGTTTAAAATTAAGTGATAATAACTATAAAAACAATCTGTTTTTCGCCGATGAGACCAGGTTATTATCACTGAAGACACCGAGGACGCCACATTTATGTGTTCAACGTTAGCCCGCGAATATAAAAATTGGGGCCTGAAGATAAATTATAAGAAAAGCGAATAGATGACCAAGAATACAGAGGAACCACTAGAAATCGAGGGCAATTTAATTAGATCTGATCGGGAATTTAAGTACTTGGGTTCTATCCCAGAAATAGATGGAGGAACAGAAAAGGATGTGGCAAAGAGGATAGTGGAAGGGCGCAGGGCCATTGGGTTACTAAATCCATTGTGATAGAGTAGTAACTTACAACTGAATGTTAAGAAGTTAATTTACTATACTATAGTTAAATGTGAAATATGGACTCCTGGATGCCAAGAGAAAAAAACTGCTTGCCACGGAAATGGATTTCTGGAAGAGATATGCCCAAAAATCAAGATTAGAGAGGCCAAAAATACAGAAATAAAAAAGTTTATGAATGTAAAGAAGGACATCCTCCAGAGAATAACGGAAAGGAGGCTGGAATGGTTCAGCCATACCCTCAGAATGGATAAGCCAAGGGTCCCCAAACATGTGATGAAAAGGTCCCCGGGAAAAAGTAGGAAAAGAGGCAGACCAAAATTAAGATGGAGAAAGATAGTAGAAGAAGACATGGCAGGATATGGACTAGTACCTGAAGAAGCTCTGCAGAAAGATGTATGGAGGAGATAAATAAAAAATTTTAATTGCTATCATGATGTACTTGGAGGGATATAAGAATGGTTAGTTTGGTGAGGAAAGCCTCATTGTGAGGACAACCTATAAAAAAAAAAAAATTACGAGATAACGGTTTAATGAAGCCCTTTTTGAGAAAATTTGTTACCAAAGCACTGAACTCAATAGACCTATTACCAGGGCCATTATCGGCCTCCAAGCGCATTGTCATGTCCATTACAATCCATTCGCGAATGTGCTTCCCCTAAAAGAAGAAATTGGGATAAAAAGCTGGAAATCTGAAGGTTAAAAGAAGTCGCCAGATAAAATTTGATGAGGTAACAACAAGTCAAGCTTAAAAGGTTCATCAAGCTAGCAACAATTTCAATTAGTCTCTTCAAGCCAATGATTCCTTCTGATCACGCTATTGAGAATTATATACTATATATACGCACATATACTCCTCTATCTCCTCATACAAGTATTATTAACAGATAAATTGAGAATACAGTTTCAGTTTGTATGTTCACCTTTCATCAAACTTGCCCCTGAGACCAGTAAACTGTATAGGTAAAAAACGAAAAATTGTATGAATCTATAGACGCCTAGACATATTAATTTCTATTTCCGGTGGCTATTCAAATTCGAATAAACTAACACACTATTGGAATACGTATTTTTGCTTAGAGCGGCACGAAAAAGTAAAAAAGCAAAATGTTTAAGAAGTTAGTAGTTTGATATTGTTTATACCTAAATACAATTGTGTTATTTTTAATTAATATTCGTATCGTATGTTAATTGGCCCTTAATTCTTTTTTTTATTTTATTTTTTTTTAATTGCATGTACAGCTCCGAGAAAAAAAGGGTTAATCCCTCTCAGTCTAAGGCATTTAAAGAAAAGAAATCTTTAAAATTAATAACAAAATAATTGAATATAATTAATATTTATTTAATTAACTTAAAATGTATGTTTACAAAATTAACTATAAAACAAATTAGTAAACATAGTAAAAGACAAAAATCTCTAAAGAATATAAACAAAGCTGGCGGGCATGCGTTGAACATCAATCTGAGTTTAGAATTAATTTTGAGTCAGTGATCTCAGCATCATGTAACTGAATATTAAAAAACAACGCATCTACAATTAATTGATATTAAATGCAAATATTCCAGAGCACATTGAGAAATCTGATCATGAACTTCCTCCTACTATGGATGTGTATATCACATTATACGAGTTTTATCAGAATTTAAAAAAAAAAAAAAAAAAAAATTAATCATCGATATTATTGTCTGTATATTATAGATATAGTTATCATACTCGTCACATTCTTCCGTTTTATAGAAATTGTTGTACATCTTCAACAATATATACAACATTTTTCTTTATAAAGGTAATTAATATTCATTGAATGTAATTCAATTTTTTGAAAAGAATTTAGTTGTTATTAATTTTGTAGAATGAACAACAATTTAGCTGAATTTTATGTAATTATTAAATTTCAATGACTGAATTATTATTATTATTATTTTTGTTTGTTTTTTTAATGTTAAAAGGTCATTTCTTTTTCCTCGTTTATCTGAGTTAGAAAGAGGAAATAATGGAAAGGTTTGCCAAATTAGGCGCCTCTCTTCCTTTCATTGGTCCCAAGCTTGCTGTTGGCGTGTCTTCTGGCACATGTCTGTCAGGCTTCCAGACATGGACAGCTTCACAGCATTCATCCATATGGATGAGCTCAGTTGAAAAGGCCATTAGTGAGACATTGCTGTGTTTTTCACGGAGCGCTCTCAGGCATCTGGTTGGATCTCTTAATGTACATTGTGGTTTAAGGAGACATCTCTACATAATGGTGCTCATGCCGGATCCATTTTGTAGAGATTGTGAGACAGAAGAAGAAACATCCATCCATCTTATGACTGATTGCCTAGGTTGTGAGTAAATTAGGTTCCGGAGACCTTTGGTCGGAATAGGATGTCTGTGGTAGAGCTTAGGCTATTTCCGCTCAAGGTTATTGTCCGATTTATTCGGACTGCGGTGAATCTTAATTGGATTAGATCCGGGTGTGGATTTTTGTTATAGACTCGGTTTGTTGTTGTTTTTCTTGGGGTAGCTATATGGGCCTAGTGAGGCTTTGGATAGCATAGGGTTTCCCTCCCCACTGACAAATAATAATAATAATAATAATAATAAAAGGAAATAATGGATTTTTTTAAACTTACTATGTTGAATAAATAACCTAAAAATAAAAATATTTTCTATTGCTGAAAATTATTATTAGAATTCTGACAAACTGTCTCTCACTAAACAAGCAATGTTCACTAATTGATTATTAGGTTTACATTAGATATAAACAAAAATGGTGAGAAATCATAACTTATTTATCTGAAGTTGGGGCGGGTGTTGGTGTATTGGTTATGAGCATGGACTTGTAAGTGGGAGGACCCCAGTTCGAGTCCAGCGTATAACTAAATTTTATATTTGTTTAAAAAATGTTAATAGTAAAGTAGGTGCTTCCGCCCCCGTCTACGACACCTAATTGGTTATTTTATAGTTCTATATGGTTAAGCCCGCCTGAAAAAAATAGGCAAAAAAAAAAAATACTTTATTTGAAGTTGATGACATTGCATTTTAGCATAGTGAAGATGTAACGGACAACTAAATTGAAGCCTAACTTACAGGTTACCCACCAACATCCCTGAAATATGATCTTTTAGATTTCTGCGGCTATTTTCATGAAAAACATTTGAGTTTTCAGGGTTGAGACGACCGCATCAATGGATTGCGTTATTAGCTTTCAAGGTGAAACGGAGACCCTGAAGAGATTCATTGCAATATGGGGCAAAAAGTCGGTTTTTTAGCAAACCTCCTTTGACTGCGATTTCAACCCGGAAGCTCAAGTAATGTTCTTTTTTTCTCTAAAAATAATGTATTCTAGAAATGTTTTTGTGCAATAAACATTCCAAGTTTTGAAGAAAATTGCTGGACTGTTGTCAAGAAAAATGTCACTTATAAAATACACCCACACACACCACTCACTTTTTCTTACTGTCACTTAATAAAACGATAAAACTGAAAAAAAAAATCATTTAAAACTTGGCCTTTGTAACATAGCCCCAAACATAAATTACAGAGGGACCTCATTTCAATTAATTTTTTCAAAATATATATGAAAAACACAAAATTTTTTTGGCTTTCATTATCGCCGTTTATTTTCTACGTAGTTTTTAATTGAATCTTTTTAAGTCTATGAAGTGATTTAAATATAGCGATTAGTTTTTAGAAGAAAAGGAAATATAATTAAAATTAATCTAGTACAAATTATTCCAACGAAAATGGCATAATCCATTTTAATTTTTTTTAATAAACCTAAATATAATCTTACTTTAATGATATTATATCACATCAAATTTTATCATTTATAACAAGTGTTCTTTTAAAAAAAAATTGTTTTTAAATTTTTTTTAAATAGATTGCAGAGATTTTTATAAAAATGTATAAAATTACACGATGGTAATTATTTTTTAATATAATATATAAATTTTCTTCAACTATGCATGCAGATAATAATTATAAGATTTAAATGTTAGTTATATCTTTCAATATTACAAAAATACGTACGTAGTAGGTGTATTATTAAAAAACAACAAAATTTTATATTACTTACCTCACTTCCGGGTAGTGAAAGTAAAAAAAAGCATCCCCCCCCAAGTCAGGTACCTAGAAAAAAAAAAATAGTAAATAATGGGAGTGATCACGATCCATATTCAGTTAAGTTAGAGAGATACATAGTTTGGAGTACGAAAAAAATTGAAACGATGAGTTTATCGAAAGGCTAGCGACTGACTATGACCATCTTACTAACTTATGTAACCCTATACAGTTCTAGGCTATATCACCTACACACATACTAAACCTATATATAATAAAAATAAAAATTGCGTAAGGTTGGGCAAAAGAAGTGGATGTTAAAAAAAAAAAAGAAAAAAAAAAAGCCGACTGTAAAGAAAGTGAAAGGGTTTATTTAGGTTAGGTATAGGTCACTTCTTTAGAAAAATTGTTAAAAAAAGAAGGTAAAGGTCTGGGTAAAAGATATGTGTATTGCATTTTCGTATAATATGTTGTTTATTTAACACTTAACAATCATGCTTTTTTTCCCCCTTTTATTTTGAGGGTATGTTGTAAAGTAAAAAAAAAAGGCATATAAATATTAAAGGTAAACCTATTGTTATACCTTTTCTTTAGCCTTGAATCTATCAAAGGTGAAAGTGAAAATGACGTAAAGTTGTACCTTCAGTCTTTTTATATACGTACTGACCATGATGTACCTGGTATGTGGATGTTTAGGTTCTAATAATGATGACCCGGCCTTGACAGAAATGAAGGTAACAACATAAAAACTAACTTTATTGAAAAATTCACTTTCAACATCATAAAATAATTCACTTAGATAAACTAAATTGTTTGTTTTTTTTTTGGTCTACTATCATAGCATATTTTGGATAAAATTCGGCGGAAGTATTATAAAAACTGTCAGTGTTGTATACATATTCCAAAAAAAAAAAAACCTCTAGCTTGGCTATCGGAACAAAATATACTTCAGATTCGATTTTCTTTTCATTAAATTATTTATCAAATGGTCAGCTGTATCGCGCTAGACAAACACGTGGGGTCCCTGGTTGGAGAACAGAGAAGTGTTGAGTTTTTTGAATATTTCCCTTCCAGCCTATCAGAAAAGACTACTATTTGTAGATATTTTATGGAAGAAGTGGAAACGGTTAATGCAATTATTGTGAAAGGTCTGAACTGGGTGAATGGTTTTTTGGTCAAGAGTTGTCGTTCCGGTTGGTTCCGCAGAGCTGGAAAGCATCAAAGATATGTTCCGTGATAGGCTGCTCCTTTTTGTGGTCATCGAACGGTTTCGAGCGTTTCGCCCATCATCAGGATATTTTTTGTCAAACAGTGTGATAACATACACTTGCACACAGCAAATTTAGTTGATACTCTCAACTAAAGTGTATGATATGGAGTGTAGGAACTTAATTTGCTCTGGGCAAAACTGTTTTGACCTGATGATGGGCGAACGCCACAAAAAACCACAATAAGAAGCAGGCTATCACGGATAATATCTCTGGTGCTTGGCCAAGAGTTTAGCTCCACTAGGGAGAGAACTCTATGTCTTCAATCGTCATGCAAGAATAACGTGTCTCCCTACTATTACGATCGATCAAATTAATAAACAAGGTTAGACAGTGCTAAGGCGAATCTTTGGACCGATAAGGGAGAACCGTTGCTGGAGAAGAAGGAAAAATAGAAATCTGTACCACCTATATGGGGAGCCTTCAATAGAATCCTTTATAAAGTGTAAGAGGCTGAAATGGTATGGCTATGTTTGCAGGATGCCAGAACGCCAAATGATAAAAAAATATTTTTGGGCGCGCTGGCCAATAATCGGCTAAGGGGCCGTCCCAAAACTAGGTGGTTAGATAACGTGACGGCTGACATGAGAAGGATAGGAGTCAGTGCCCGTGTGGCCATCGATAGGGTTCAGTGGTCTATCCGTATTGATCAGGCCAAGAACCGCCTCGGTCTGTAGCGCCGGAAGAAGAAGAAGAAGAAATTGATAAACACAGGAATAAGTATTCAAAAATAATGAGTGCGTGCCTACAACAATGCAACCAAGAATCCTTGGGTATGATAAGTGCAATCGACACGAACATTAGCCAGCAAGAATGTCAGTTTAGTAATATTTTGTTTAAACCATTTTTATCGCAGATTTTCTCCTAACATTTTTTTTTAAATAAATGTTCATGTAAAAAGATCTTTGACTTTTATTTAAAACATTACAATGGAAAATTTTAAGGTTATTTTAAGGTGAAATTATGTGGTATTTTGAAAAGTATTTTATAGAATGCAATTTACTTCCAAGACTGACTTCACTAAGATATTTCAAATTTATAAAATTTCATTAACATATTAAATTGAAAGAATTTCGTTTTGAAAAAGACTTTTTATATATATGTGTGATAAAAAGCATGGTTTCTAGCAGATTTTCCAAGCATGGTTTGTCTGCTGAAGAGAAAAAAAATTACTCTGACGTAACATCTTTTCAACGATTGCAATACTTGATGTGAAGCGCATTCTCAAGAATGAAACAATCTTTTTGTACGCTGAAACAATATTTTTTGGCAAGTGGTTATTATTACGCTGTAATTTATTGATACAAGTTATTGAAGTAATTGTATGAACTATGTTAGGTTTGGGCGTTTTAACAAAACAAGCAAAATGTTGATTGGCTAGGGCCAAAGAAAAACATATTTAACTTCTAACGCTCATTGTTAAAATTTACAACTTTTAATTTTTTTTATATTTTTATGTTGGTTTAATATTTCATTCATTTGTTTACTCTATAATGCTTCTGTTGTTTCTAAACTATATATTTGTCAATTTTCTGTCTCTTACTTTGATTTTTATTTTTCCATAGAGATCCTGAGAAAGGGCAAGAAAGGTGTTCGAAATGTTGATAGAAAAAACTTTTTCTAGTTTTTGGGTAGTTGGTCACTATCTATCAAACAAGCCGTCTTCCTAAGATTGATGATTGTTTGCCATTATCCACTGCCTCCAATTTAATCGTGGAGTAATATAATATAAAATACACATACATAGTGTATAATATGTGAATAATAGTACTACGAAGATCAAAAGTAGTTGGCATCCCTTATACTTATATTGTAACTTAAAGGTATATATATATATCAGAGACATTTTCCGTGGTAGCCTGCTTCATTTTGTGGTCATCGACCTGTTTCGGGCGTTCTCCCATCATCAGGATGCGTTTTTCAGAGACAGTGTGACAACACAGACTTGCACAGAGCAAATTAAGTTTTACACTGTAATATTAACCATTCTATACAACAACAAAATTCTGTACTGTAATACTAAACTTTTACAGGTGTAAAACTGAATTTACTCTGTGCAAGTCTGTGTTGTCACACTGTCTGAAAAACGCATCCTGAAGATGATGGGCGAACGCCCGAAACCGGTCGATGATCACAAAATGAAGCATGCTACCACGGAAAATGTCCCTGATGCTTTCCAGCTCTGCGGAACTAACCACCACAACAACTATATATATATATTATATATATATGTGTGTGTGTGTGTGTGTGTACGTAAGATAACAAACAAAAATTTTGGAATTACGTACACCTAAAATTTACCACTTAAAGTTTTGAAAAAAATTCGTCCATTCCGAAAGCGCGATTATTCAATTTTTCCAAATTTTACTTTTACAGAATGGTTGTGTGTGTGTGTGCGTGCGTGTGCAGGTTAGCACAAAAACAAGAAATCCATATGAAGCTCAAACAGATAATCCGTTTAGATATTTGCCAGCAAAACTGATTAGAGTAATAACTGATAACTGTCTTTCAAAAAGATATACGGTCTTTATTGAGTGTTTTTATAATTCAAAATTACATAAAAGAATTTGTTGACAGTTTGAAAAGATGAATAATATTTTGAAGAAATTTGATGAGGATTGGTCAAGAGAGAAGCATTCAATTAAGCCAACGTTTCGACAGAGTTTCCCTCTGTCCATCAATATATACATCAATATATAGAAAGTCATGAAGATGTGGAGAAAGAATTTTTTAAACATAAACATTTGTTATATCGCAGAAACATAAAAAAAGGAAAATTAAAAGTTATTAGTGTCTTGTCTTAAATTATCTAAAGAAATTAAAGTGATTGAATGTTTCCCTCTTGACCGATCCTCACCAAATTTCTTCATAATATAGTTTATTTAAAATTTTCTATATGCCATCATTTTATATTTGAATCATTTTTTGTTTTTTAAGAATAATATTTTAGTTGAATCTGACCGATGCTTCCTCGTTAATTTTGCCTATAAATTCACGTTTTAACATACTATAAAGTTCGACAATTAATAACCATTAAAACTGTATTGCTGTAATATACCGAGTTTGAAGTAAATCATTTAGTTAGGAGTGGGATTTTTCTTAATTTTATTTCTAGAGAATTTCTTGAAAATGGTTGAAATATTTTCTTTAAAACTGCTATAATAATTAATTCTAGAGTGTTTTTGTTTTAGGTGATCGGTAATTTAGTAACTTTTAATTATAGCTCTTATACTCTTATAACTACTCACTATAATTAAATTAAATGTTTGTAAAGTGTTCCAATTTAAAGAAATTTAAAGAATGAGAGGATTTTTCGTCAGATTGTTTAAATAACACAAAAAAAAACGAACTGAGTTATCAAGAAAAAATAAAACTTTTTTGATAATATGAAAAGTAAACAAATAACCTGTAAAAAAAAAAAAAAAAAAGTTAAAAAAATATTATCTACCCTTGTGTTAGAAATGTGGTGAGCTAAAAAAGGGTCCCTAGAGAACTATAGGCCTACAAAGAATATATATACCAGTGAACTTAGTAACGCGCACATTCAAGGGAACCAACAAACGGGCCACACACTAGCAATGTTAATGAATGATTAGCCTTTATTATGAATGACTATAGATAAGGGAAGTGAATGTACTTGATGGCTTTGAGTGGACGGGTGGGACCGTAGCATCCACTGGTGGCTCCCTGTCTCCTCTGTATATGCAATGGAGCTTCAGAGCTAATTGGGAAGGCCCCTTTAAAGGCTTTCGGGTTTCCCTTTTTAGATGTAAATGCTGTTTTGTAGTCACTTTGGTTACGCTATCAGCCCCACTGTGTGTTGTCTGGTTTATTTTTGTCAATCTCTCATATTTTTCTCTCTTCACTAGAATGGCTCTGTTTAACTCTTCTCTATCTGTATGGGAGAATGAGAGAGAGAGAGAGAGAGAGAGAGAGAGAGGGGGGGCTATTTCATTCTATTTCTCTTTAAGTGGTTTCATCTCTCTGAAGAGGTTATACATGCTTGTATAAATATATATATACATATATAATGTACTCTTGAGCTAGCCCAGTGCCAATCACATTTCTGAGAAACTTGCCTTATATATCAGATGATAATAAACATAGATAATAACTCAATTTGTAAAACCAAGAAGTGTTTTTTTCTTTTTCTATTTTAAACTTCACATACAAATAAGGACTGATAATACATATAGAACAAAATAAAAATGTTAATACGAGAACAAATAATTAGATAATAATTCGATTTATTTATTTATTTATTTTATAAATATATACTATATTTATCTTTTAAAAATTTTCAAAATATATGTAATTACAATATTCAATACTATTTATTTTTGTCACAAAAAGTACTGATATTTATTTACTGTAAACATAATTTATATATAAATAAGACTTCGTGTCCAAATACAAATGGCTCTTAATGAAAAAATCTTACGGTTCCTAATGGACAACGTTTCATCAAACTGGGAATTTTCGTGAATATTTAATTGCCCTTAATTTTAAATGAAATAGAACCATACGCCACATATGGGCATATTGTTTAAATGAAAGTCAAATAATACATAAAACTTCCTTAATACTTCTTAAAATCAAGTTTTTCTTTAAAAAAAAAAAATGAAGTTTTTTTCATGTTTAGTTTGTTTACGAAGTTTAAAAAAAAACCTTGTAGCTATTTTCGAGCTGCTTATAGCTTAATGAACAATATGTCACTCTTATGGTGACTGAGACAGCTTTTGTTCACATCTTCTTGCCACATCACATGATTAATCTAAATAAAGCATCAGGATTTATAAGATATCTACCATATTCTCCTCCTTTATTAGTAATAGCCCTTGCCGTCACTAAGAGGTTCTGCGATAGACAGATTAGACTTTGGGAGACGAGAGTTTTGGAGAAACAATGGGAGGACATGACGGGGTGCCTCCAGGCCAAAAGATTTATTAAAGATCTTAAGCAGGGGGTTTCGGATTACCTCCTGTTCATGAGTAGGATAAGATTGAGGAATTTAGTAGGTGTGGCGATTGGCCACAAATGGGTGGCTAGTCATTTACATGAAATAGGAGGGAAGACGTCCTAGTCCCGTATGTCAGAATTGTGACGATGGAGTTAGGAAAACGGTGTATCACTATTTATGGCAGTGTCCCCGTTTTGATGGCACTAGGTGTCTGATTTTTGGGTGAGTCTCATTCTCACGGAAAAGCCTGGGAGGGCTGGAGTTGAAGGATAATTCAAGATATTGTAGGCAGATCGGTACACTGCCGGAGGAGATCAATTAGGGGAATGATTTGAGGGGAAACTAGGGGGATAAAAGCCATACTAGCTAAAATCCCACGCCGCAAGGCACCCAGATTTAATAATAATATTAGAGATAAAAACCTCCTTAGCTCTTTCTAGCTTCGAACAAGGTAAAAATAGCTTTTCATTATAATATTAAAATACTGCTAAGACATTAGACTATACCCGAACCTTTAATATGTTTTATACCATACACTGAAATTTGAGATCTGCAATTTTGTGAGAATTAAGAGTCTCAGTACACTGAGAATGCTCCGGGCGCCAGTGACCATAGATGTTGACACGCCTTAAATTAAAAAAAATCTTGTAAGAAAAAGGCGTGTGAGTGTTTCACATCCAGATTTTTTTTTTTTTTTTTAACTTCCTCTTGCAGCTGTTATGAGAAAATTTTGCAATCGCGTCAAATTTTCGATATCGATTTTTCGGGAATACATGTTTTGAGGTCTCCTGAGTCAGAAAAGTGATTTTTACAAATTGATCTATGTCCATTTTCTAAAAAAAAAAACCTTTTTCAGACTCAGTGGACCTCAAAACTTGCATTTCTGTTGAAAAACTCAAACTCAAAAATTTGACACAATACTAAGAAGTGAAAGTAAATAGTTTTCTTTAATAGAGGTTGCTTTAATTTTTTATTAAAATTAATTTAATGAATAATAAAGGTAATTTTGGAATATATATTATAAGTCACATTTTCAATTACATTTTTAACACGTTCGCTTGTTTTATCCTAATCTCACCGTTAGAGAATTTAGAAATATTAGAGACTAAAAAAAAAAAAGAAGAAGAGAAAAAAAAATGGATTATGTATAAGAGTGTGCAAAAGAAAGGAAAGATTAAGGTATAAGCGAGAGGGTGTGACGGATAGAGAGTGGAAATAGTATATTTTGTATGGATCAGAATGACGCATGCGCCTAAGGATAACCGACAAACCCTGAAGTAATACTTATAAACCCTTCTCGCTATGCAGCAAGCTAGAAGCTGTCAGTTTCACTCCCGCCAAGATAATGTAGTCCCTACCTCATATTTTTCTAGTAATAGTAAGGGAATGGTAGGGTAAAATGTCCCTAGAAAGGTAGCTCACCTGAGAAGAGTGAAAAACATTGAGAAGGGTGTGTGTGTGTGTGTGTGTGTGTGTCTGTGTATATATGTAAGTTTGGGGTGGTCTCTGTATTTTGAGCTTGTGCTTGTGTTTGTGTTTTCCTAGTGGGAAAGAAAAAACCAATTTTCCTTCAGCCCCTCTCCAGTTACTCCCAGTTAGCTAGCTCTGGTCCTGTCCTACATGTTCCTACTCCTTCTATCCTTCCTTACATTACTCCTTACACTGTAGATATTTCTCACCGTACTCTCACAAGGCGAAATATTTTCCCATCTATCTTCTTTGCCAACCCCCCAACCCCAACTCCTGTACCTAAGTTTTCCATCACTATCCCTTAGCTCTCTAGAAAGTTGAGAGATAGCTACAGCAATACAATATTCATCCCCTCTAGCATACTGCATCTCTCATGGGGAACACCAGCTTAGCCTGGTTACCTGCCACACGAATGAAAATTAATTTTTAATTTGTTATCTCGGAAAAACAAACATTCTGATTCTTTATATAAACGACTGAGTTAAGTGGTTGCAATTGTAATTTTTTAAATTTAAATTCAAATCACGATATTTTTTTTTTAATTAAACATTATTTTACACAAAGCCAAAAACATTCACAGAATGTTTTCCCTAATTGCAATTAATTAATTTTACTTCACTTTTAATAAGTTTTAAATAAAAATTTAGAATAGCAAAGATTAAAAGAGTAAAGATTAGTAAAATTGCACCCAAAACATTATTCTTTAGTAATAGTGGGAAATTCATTTTACTAATTGGTTGTTAGAACAAAGCAGCTTACTGGAATGTAACTGCACTAACAACCATAAAACATGTTCTTCGATACTTACTGCTGTATTAATCAGCTATATTTTCCTTGTTTTGTTACTCTTAACAATACGATAATACGATAAATACGAATGGAGATGGGTTATATGTTGAATACCATATCGACGGAGGCTTTGCAGGTGCTGACTGACGGGTTGCCTTCTCTTGGATCTGGAAGTGGTTAGATACGCGAGTAGATATTTTCTAAAGCTGGGTCGGGCGGTAAACTTGGATAATATTAGTTTGGATACCGCTGGACCAAGGGACATAGCTTATCGAGATCTGGATATCTTATTATTGCGGGAGTGGAACGAAAGGTTCCAAGGGGAGGACAACATTCTCGTTTTTGCCGGAAGTGAAGTGGGGGGGGGAGTAGCATTATTTCCGACGAATTGTCATATGCGGTTTCACGGTTGGTCATGGGGCAAGGATGGGTCTGGTGGTGGATGGGAGCTGTAGCTGAGAACAGGAGGAGCTAAGTGAGTATGTTTTGTTGGATTGCCCACTGTATTCTGATCTGCATCATGTAGAGGGAGGTTGGGTTCCACGTTGCTCTGGAGAACAATAGTCTACCCCTGCTGCTCGAAAATGGTGCCGCCTACAGAGGTTTTAGGCGTTTTGCGGAAAAAGCATTTAAAAGGAGAATGGAATGGGTCGATAGGTCGCTGGGGGTTGATTTCGTAGGAAGTTTGCATCTTGGAATAAAGTAATTCTTTGCATGAATGCAGGTTCAGGCTAGCGGTGTTCTAGCTAGTTTGTAAGGTTAGATGTAGGATTTACTTGTACCCCCAGGAAAATTGAGTACTGAGGGGCGTAAGAGTGTCCATGGTTGAATGAACTAGCTTAGTGTGCAAAGGTGTATATAAATTTTAACTGTATTGGAATGAATGGAAGATTGGTTAGGTTCTTTGGCTTCCCAGGAATATCGAGTACTGGGGGGATTTGTAGGTTAGGATTAGCGTATTTCCTTTCTTTTTTGGGGCGTCACACTCAGCGTTGGGGGCACCATTCAGGATAGGGGCTCCTATAAGGGCGGGTATGCGCGAAAGCCCAGGGACCACCCCACCCAGTGTGCCTTTTTCAAAAAAAAAAAAAATGTTGAATATCATAGCCTTCAAAGTCGACCAGAAGGCAGCGCGTCAAGCAAACTCTCCCTAGAACCACCCTAAACTTCTCTAAAATGTTTGCTGGAAAAATGATTCAAATAAAAGTGATAATTAGACAAAATACAAAACGTAAAAATTAAACAAACAAAAAATGAATTATTGTCAGAAAAGTTTAGAATTTAAAAGCACACTACACAAACAGCACTCTAAAAATTTATGAACTTTAGGAACTGAATTATTATTATTATATCAAAGCACACAAAATTGAAAAAAGAAAGAAAAAGCACTGGTTTGAAACACTCACAAGATACTTTCCCCCTTTATTAATACAATTTAATGTTCAGATTTTATTTAAAATTATGACGTTTACAATCGTTTAAAAGAGCTTGCCATAAAAAAGAGGTGTTAGGGGTTATCATACATGACTAAATGTGACTAGTATGATAGTGAAAGACACTTGAATTTCCGGGTTGCTAACCGCGTCAGTGGGTTGTTAAAAAACCGATGTTTCGCCCATTTTACACTGAACCTCTTCAGGGTCTTTGAACCTTAAAAGTCAACAAGGCAATAAGGCCTTCAAGGTGTAACGACTCTGAGAAGAGGCTCATTGCAATATGGACAAAATATCGGTTTTTAGCTTGCCTTATTGGCCTTCAAGATGTAACAACACTGAAGAGGCTCATTGCAACATGGGCGATGAACCCATATTTGAAGCCCGTTCTATAATGAAATATGTAAATTGCAGGAAGAAAAAATCGTGTTCCTGTTTCACACTAATTTTTTTTTTTTTTATATTCGGAGATGTCCAAGTATGTATTTCCGGTATAAAATCCATTTCGAAGATTTGAGACGATTGTAATATTTTTTTTTTTCCTATAGCAGAATTAAGTGAAAAAAATAATGAGCAACGGAAAAGATACGAATTGTTTAGACCAAACTTGTTGATTGAATTAAAAGTGTTGAATAAGCTGAATAATATCCAAACAAAAGTGCTGACACTTACCATGACTAACAAACTTGTACCATAAGAAGGTTTCAAGTATCTAATCAAATGTTGTAAAACCGTTAACAAGAAAATTCCCCTCCTCTAAAAAAAACAAAAAAAACTCAAAAACCTATTTTATAACAGCGCACTTCAACTTCCGGTAAACCAATTTTCGTCAAATTTGAAATTCTATCAATGCTTCTGATGTGTATCAATATTATGTGAGATGATTCGAGCTGTTCTCCAGAAAATCGCAAAAAAACTGAAAAAAAAAAAGAAAAAAAAATCATTCGTAAATTCGCAGTTTTGGTAAGATGCATTCTGCTCAAAATCTTTCGCGTCAGATGCGATGTAAATACCCATCAGAATACTAAGTTGGAGCTTCATACAAATTTTTGTTTTACAGATATTTCCAAAACACATACATACACAAATCCCCACATGTATATATATATTCATAAGGGAAAGGAATAGCTAAGTGGTTAACGTACTGTATTCCCATGCGGAGGACCCGGGTTCGAGTCCATCTAAGCTACCCTTAGATTTTTTTCTTCCTAAGAACTTCTACAGCTCACTGTCCGGTGATGGCCAGTGTTGTCTGTAACGAGAGAAAACTGCCCGGAGGCCGCAGTGCACTGAAAAGGCTCCAGGCGCCAATGACCACAGATGTTGAACGCGCATTCAAAAAAAAAAAATTCTGGTGTGAAACACTCGCACAACTTTCTCTTACTCCAGTTCTGAAAATTATAATTGACAAATTTTATAGTTTGTGCACGAAAATTAATTAAATACGACGAAAACTGGAAAAAAAAAAAAAGTTCAGTAAAAGCGCACTTCCGGTTTACTAATTTTCTTGAAACTCGGAATTTTAGCTATCCATTTATTTACAATTAATTTTTGTTTAGATGATAGAATTGTATAATAATCCACTATGATATCACTTTAGAGAAAAACGTAACCCTACCCCACCCCTAAAAAAGTGCCATTAAAAGAATTTTCCTAGAGAAATGTTTTAAATTAAAGTTGTAGATGTTTCTTTGTTTAGCTTATATAATATGATTGAAGAAAATCGTCGGAGCCATTTTTGAGAAAAATCGCAAAAAAGTAAAAAAAAAAAAAAAAAAAAAAAAAAACAATTAGTAAAGTGGTACTTGCGCTTGAGGAATTTTGACAGATGACCCACTGTCAAATGCTACGGTGATACCTAAACGGAATATCAGGTTACATTGAACTTTCTACGGTTTTTCGTTTTTGAGCTATACTGTTCACATATACACACACACACACACACGTGTGTGTGAACAGCATATACAATGGATATTTCCGGTGAAAACTCGATATCGTAAATTTGACACGATTACAATACTTCCTCTTACTAGGAGTAAGAGAAAGTAAAAATATATATATATATAACATATGTTTATATATATATAAGAAAACATTCGTTAAAAATTGTTTTCGAACTCAGTGTTTTTCTTTCGTATATTCAATGAAAACTGAATTTCAGAAGTTTGATACGATCGCAGTACTTTCTCTTACTAGGACTAAGAGAAAGTAATATATTCCATTTGCTTCCAGTATTAATTATCTTTAATATAGAATAAACTTTAATTTACATAGTTTTATTTATAAACTATTTATAACAATTTATAACTAATTGTACAGACATTTATATTAAGCTTAAAAAAAAATAAATAAATAAAAAAATCATATAGAAACATAAAAAATATAATTTATAGAGTCTATTCCCTTTCTAATCCCCCACGTTCATGACTTAATGTAATTATACTTTTTTTTCCTGAAGCTAAAAATAATTTATTACCTTTAACCGAAATTTTGTGCTTTAAAGTTAACAATAATATATATTCCAGCAATTACAGGATTAAACAGTTGTTTATCTTGTTTACAATCATTGTACAGATGTCAAGGTTGCAAGGGTGCAGTACCAGGGTATTTATTGCCATGGCGTGGAGTAAATACTGTTTTTTAATCTTCTATATATCTTTCTAGATGTGAATGAAATTCATTGTATATTCTAAGTTTACTAATTTTTTTTCTTACCATTTCAAATAGAAATGTTTTATATTTCGAATAACAATGATAAGAATGGAATATACCGAGATTGGATGAATGCAGAATATTTGGGATTGTTTAAACAAGTCTTTTGTGAAAACAATTATATGATATTATATTTATTCTAATTCTCAGAATTTGTACAAATTTCTCTTCCAATTGGGAAGTTTTACAAATAAACATTTTGTTGCATAAAAATATTAGTGTTGGTCAAAAATATTAGTTAGTGAAACTCTGTGAAACACCTGGAAAGCATCAAAGATTTTATCCCTGGTAAGTAGCCTGCTTCAATTTATAGTCATCGACCGGTTTCGGGCGTTTGTCTATCATTAGGATGTCCAGATAAAACCAGTTGATAACACAGACTTGCGCAGAGTGAATCAGTTTATAAACTGTTTAGTCAAGTGTTTTGTTATGACGTAACTGAATTAGGAAAGGTTTTGATTTTTCCTTATATCTGACTAAGGCCACAATTTAGGTTATGCACATACAACAAAGTAGGGCTTATAATAAATAAAAATAAAACCAAATACATGCTAATATCCTCAAGGACAGGTAATAGCAGAATGACTAGCATTAAATTACAAGGCTTCACGTTTGAAAAAGTATCTTCCTTCTTATACCTGGTGTTTTTCCGTCAATAATGAAAAACAAAGTTAGTGCCGAAATTGAAAGAAGATTGATGGCTGGAAATAGAGCATATTTTGCTAATCTTAAACTTTTTAGATCCCAGTTGATTTCTAGAAAAACTAAAATTAAACTTTATAAAACATTGATCAGGCCAGTGATTACTTATGGCGCAGAAACTTGGTGTCTGCCAGCAGACTATGTTCAGAAGCTGAAAGACTTTGAAAGAAAAATAATAAGATGTACACGTATATGGAGCAACACAGGTTAATGGTCGATGGAAAATAAGAAATAATCAAGAAATTGAGCAGATACTAGAGAATGAGGATATAATTAACTTTATAAAAGCTGGAAGACTCCGTTGGGCGGCTAGTCACGCCATACGGATAGACGAAAGGAGAATGCCAAAAAGAATGTTGGAGGCTAAATAGTTGATAGAAAAAAAAGAAGAGGGCGACCAAGAAGTGGTTGGAAGGATGAAGTGGACAGGGATGCCAGGACGCTGGGAGTGTGGAACTGGATGAGGACGGCTATGGATAGAGAGGATTGGAGAGGGCTAGTTCATAAGGCCAAGGGTCACCCCGACCTGTAGAGCCAGGGAGTGGAAGTGGTCATACAACAAAACATATCCGATATTACAAATATCAATATAACTGATAAAACTGATGCTAACTATGTCAGCTAACTAAACGTAAGTGAAAACAAACCCGAATACATATGCAGGACATTAACATTAATACACTGAAGGGAACCCACAGGACGACTATCTATACAACATACTTAGACATACTTGAATAACTCGGTTTATACAAACTTAAGACAATCGAATAAATCGAATACTAAACGAAAAATCAATGTAAGCTTGGGCCTTAGTTAGGTATAAAGAAAAAAAAACCCTTCTTAATCCGGTTTAGTCATAACAGTACACTTTCCGAAAATAATGTTAAAATCATGTTGCTCTATGCGAAACATCCTGATGCTGGGCGAATGCTTGAATCAGTAAAAGATCAGAAAATGAAGCAGGCAATTACGAAGAAAATCTTTAAAAACATACATTTTATTGTTTTATTGGAAAACACTCTAAAGCTTAAAGAAGCTTAATGCCGCAGATTACCAGAATTAGCATGAAATTAATTTTCAGTCCAAAAAAATTTTCAAATTAAAAGCATTGAAACCAAGTTATAACAAGTTAAAAAATCTGGTATGAAACACTTACACAACTTTCTCTTACTCCAGTTTTGACAAATTTTAGAGATTTCGTACCAAATTTGATTTTCTTGAAATTACCAAATTTTCTTGAAACTCGGTATTTTGGCCATCTATTTATTTGTAATTAATTTTGTTAGGATGATAGAATTGTATAATCAACTATGATACCACTTTAGAGAAAAACATAACCCAACCCCTCCCCTAAAAGTGCCCTTAAATGAATTTTCCCAGAGATAAGATTTAAATAAAAGTTATACATTTTTGTATGTTTAGTTTATATTAGTTGTTTCAAGAAAATCGTCTGAGCCATTTTTGAGACAATCGCGAAAAAGTGGAAAAATCATTTAGTAAAGTGGTAAAGTAAACGCACTTCCGTTTATCCAATGTTTTCAAACTCGGAATTTCAACGACATATTCAATTCTAATTAATATTATTTAGATGGCAGAATTGTCTAATAAACTGAAATAGCTCTTTGTATGTCTAGTTGATATATCATGTTTAAAGAAAATCCTTGGAGCCATTTTTGAGAAAATCACAAAAACATAAAATACCAACTAGTAATGTGGCACTTCCGGTTGAGGAAGTTTGACAGATGACCCACTGTCGGATGCCATGGGGATAACTAAACGGAATATCAGGTTCGAACTTTCTATGATTTTTCGTTTTTGAGCTATGCTGTTCACATACATACACACACACACACACACACACACACACACACACACACACAGTCCATTAGCTAAAAACTAATTTTTTGGACTCAGGGGACCTCAAAACTGATATTTCCGGTGAAAACTCGATATCGAAAATTTGACACGATTACAATACTTCCTCTAACAAGGAGTAAGAGAAAGTAAAAAGGAATCATTGTGCTACTTTAGAGTAAATAGCGGAAGACTGGATGAAACATACTTTGAAACTGATGATTATTGTTGGATAATTTAATTATCTTTAAAATAGTTACACCTACATATATACAGCAATATCTTTAATTGACAGTTTAGAAAAAATAGGACAGTTTTCAGAAAACCGCTAAAATAAAGTTTTATAGAAAAATGACCTAAATAAAACTGATAGGCCTGATATGTACATATAGCCCTATCAATTTTACATGGCACCTCCTTATACCATATAAACGAAACAATACTCTCTCTCTGTCAATCTCTCTCTCTCTCTCTCTCTCTCTCTCTCTCACTCTCTCTTTGCCGCTCTCAGTGACTCACTTTTCGGAAGTATTAAATATGTGCCAAAAGTTCCAAGTTTAAAGAAATTCGATGTTTTAGGAAGTTTGTCTGTCTATATTGAACTGAAATTTCCCAGATTTTCTGTTATTTTCCTAATTTGGAACTTTTTTTCTGAAAGAAGGGCTGTAAATCAACTGGAGGAGCTGAGGGGACAAACTTCACTAATATTGAAGTCATTAATATTTAGCAAAAATTCCAAGCTTAAAGTGAATTACTCAATTTTAACTATGTGAATTGTCGTAAAAGAAATTTATCTGAGTGTTTCACACCAGATTTTTGTTTGTTTGTTTGTTTGTTAGATCAAATATTTTGATTATTATCAAATATATTAATTGTCATAATGTTTACTAGTTATCGTGATGGAATCGGAAGCACTGGACTCAAAATAAAAAATTAAAGAAAGAATCCTTTTTGTAGGAACAAAACAAAAACAAATTAAAATCAAAGATTTGTTTCCATGATAACCAGGTTCATTTTGTGAACATCAACTGGTTTCGAGGATATCTTTGTAAACAGTATGATAATACGATAGATTGTACAATGTAAAATAAGCTTGACATAATTCAAAAAATTTTGAATTCAAACTAATTAAGACTATAATTCTGCTTTACGGAATTCTGGGAATGTCACTTTCTTCAGAGAAAGGTAAATTGAATGTTTTAAATAGTTATCAAAAGGCAACTGGATGGAATTGTTTGAAATTAATTAACTAAAAACCTCATTTTTTTCATGTTTCATTTAATTTAATTAGAGGCGTACATTCTTTTATTGTAAAAAATTAAATCCAACACAAATTGGTGGGGGTGATCAGAGACTGTTATGGATGGGTGGTCTTTCACCAATATTGCAATATTTAGCTTCATTTATCAAATTTCAATTATTTATTTTAATCGTAATTGTTACTTTCTGTTATCGTTGGTAAGAGCAAATATTGCAATCGTTTCTTAAATTGAGTTTTCAATCTTATTATGAAAAATCTGGTGTGGAACACTTACTTACACGACTTTCCTTACCAACCAAGGCAGCTAGAGACTGATTGATTACATTGAAGGATAACGCCAACAAATATTGAACAAATAAACCACATTTGAGATTTTACATTCCAAATTGCTCAAAACCAACTTAAAATAAATTTTATCAATAAAATGTTACAAATAATAGTGATAACATTTATCAGTTAATATTCCAAATATAAAGGATAAATATTATACTTGTTTATCGATAAAATCCCCCCCCAAAAAAAACTGAAAAATAACCTATTATGTAAAATCGCAGGTCAGGTTAACTGATTTTCTTCAAATTTGGTATTCAGCCAATACTTTCAATGTTAATTAATATTATGTGGGTGGCAGAATCATACATTACACTCAAATGGTACTTTAGAGGAAAGCTTACCGCTATATCTCCTAGTCCCGCCCAAAATCTATTTTTCCGGGAAAAATGTATCGAATAAAAGTGATAAGAAGTTGTTGTGTGATTGGTTCCGCAGAGCTGGAAAGCATCAGAGATATTTTCCGTGATAGCCGGCTTCTTTTTGTCGTCATCGACCAGTTTCGCGCGTTCGCCCATCATCTGGATGTTTTTGTCAAATAGTGTGATAACATACGCTCTGTGCAAATCTATTATGTTATCACACAGTTTGACAAAAAGCATCCTGTTGATGGGTGGAACGCCCGAAACCAGTCGATGGCCACAAAAAAGACGCAGGCTAACACGGAAAATATCTCTGATGAAAAGGGTCCGGAATTTATATGTGTAAAAGTTTAATGGAAATCGTTGGAGTCTTTTTGAGTAAAATATTCCGTTTATGTATCACCATTGGATCTGACAGTAAATATGTTATCGTTCGAAATTCCACACCGGAACTACCACTTTACTAGTTTTGTTTTTGTTACTTTTTAGCGTTTTTCTCAAAAATTGCTCTGATGATTTTCTTTAAACATGGCACATCAACAACACATACAACGCGTTACAACTTTTATTTGAAACATTTCTCTGAGAAAATTCATTTAAGGACACTTTTAGGGGAGGAGTGGGGTTACGTTTTTCTCTAAAGTGCTATTATAGTTGATTATACAATTCTATCATCAAAAGAAAATTAATTAGAAATAAATAGATGGCCAAAATTCCGAGTTTCAACAAAATTAGTAAACCGGAAGTGCGCTTTTACTAAGCAGTTTTTTCAGTTTCCACGAATTTCATTAAATTTGGTACACAAACTATAAAATTTGTCAATTATAATTTTGAAAACTGGAGTAAGAGAAAGTTGTGTGAGTGTTCCATACCAGTGTTTTTTTCTTTCATTTTTATTACGAAGTTTAAACATTGATAGAAAATGAACCATAAGGAAATGGCGATGATATTTACGATCTATGATTGTAATAAAATTATATATGGCTATTTATTATTACCATGAGCTTGAAGAGCTTTAAGTAGTGGAAGAATTTAATGGTATAATTAACCTATATCTGATTGAAAAGTATTTATAATCACAAATAACAATGCATAAATAATATTAGTGAATTAAAATCATATTAAAAGCGATTGACTTTAACAATAAAAAATATAGAATGTAACCGAATACAAATAAAAAAATATTAACATCAATCATTTATATTAATACTTTTCTTAAAATAAAGAGCCACAAATTAAAAAAAAAATTATTTATTACACGAATTATAAATGAACATAATAAATTTTCCCCCTTCATAGTAAGCCCGCCCCCTGGAATAAATACAAATTATTCAATAGATATCATTTAAAGACACTATTTAACACTTAACTATGCTCAATTGAGGGAAATATATATGATCAAAATAGGATGCGGGTAAAAAAACCTTAAAACACTTAAAAATTGTTTAAACAATTTCGTTGAATTTTCATTTATCTAAATGTAATAATTAATAAATAATTAATTGTTACACAACGTTGAATTGTAACAATTTATCTAATTGTAATAATTAATAAATAATTAATTGTTACACAAAATCTTAGCTCTTTGTTTGATAGCCTATTTACTCGTATATAGAGGTTCAATGAACTTTCTGTGTTAAGATAAAAAAGTAGGTTAGGAAGTTTAAATCTCGGTTATAATAGGGTATTTCTTGTTAAGGATATGCAAGCATTACTTACAATAAATTTAACCTGCAAAAAAATTTATGAAGTTGGATAACCTATTCGATCTTTTAAGTGAAGGCGACTACATTATGCAGAAGCTGTCACTGGCATTTTCACCTAGGATATTCGGACATTTTTAAAGGAAGTAAAATTGGGAGGATGGAGGATTGTAGATTGTGGTAGGGGATTATCGCACTGCGACCTGAAAGATGTATTGTGCCCCCCGGAGCCTTCTCAGTGCACTGTCGATCTCTAAGCAGTGTTCTCTAGCTACAGAGAACACTGCTCATCACCGTACAGTGAGTTGTAGAGGCTCCTAGGAAGAGAAAATCTAAGGGCAGCATGTTGGATTTGAACCCGGGACCTCCGCGTTGCTAGTCTAGCTCGCTACCACTGAGCTAATCCCTTTCTTCTCCCTTAGCTTATGCCAATTAACTAGGGACCGATACACTAGTTTCAGTACTGTGTTTGTCCTTGTCTGTAAAGTGTAGAGTGTATGTAGTTTAAGTGTATTGTGTTCTTTTCTGACGAAGTTCATGGAGTACTGAACTGTGATAACCCGTAGGATCTATACTTCTCAAGTAACTGCAAGCAACAGATACCCCTTGCAGGCCGTAATGGAGGATAATTTCAGATGGACTGTGACGGCCAATATCAGTCAAACAATATCTGGTGTGAAACACTCACACAACTTCCTCTTACTGCAGTTTACAGAATTATAATTGACATATTTTCTTCAAACTTATAATAATCTCTAATAGTTTCTTATCTTCAATTTTTTTTATATCATTCGGAGAATCTAATTTAATAAAATGACTTGTTTGAATAAAAGTATAACTTCTCCTTCTCCCCCCTAGATTTCTTTAAATGACCTTCCTCGTAAAAAATTTTCAAACCAAACTTACTAGGTCCCCTAGCTACTATTATATCACACTTAAAGGAATCGTCGGTGTTTTTATGAAAAAAAAAATCTGGTGTGAAACATTCACACAACTTTCTCTTACTCCTGTTCTCAAAATTATAATTGACAAATTTTATAGTTAGTGTACCAAATTCAACGAAATTCGTCGAAAACTGAAAAAAACTATTCAGTAAAAGCGCACTTCCGGTTAACTAATTTATCTTAAAACTTGGAATTTTGGCCATTTTTTTTATTTCTAATTAATTTTGTTTGGATGATACAATTTTATAATCAACTATAATACCACTTTAGATGAAACTGTAACCCCACCCATCCCCTAAAAGTGCCCTTAAATGAATTTTTTCAGAGTAATGTTTTAAATAAAAGATGTAGATCATTGAATGTTTAGTTTATATATGATGTTCCAAGAAAATGAATCGGAGCCATTTTTGACAAAATCGTGAAAAAGTGAAAAAAAAATCATTTAGTAAAGTGTTGTAACAAACGCACTTCCGGTTATCCAATTTTTTCCAAACTCGGAATTTCAACAACATATTTAATTCTAATTAACATTATTTAGATGACAGTATTGTCTAATAAACTGTGAAATAGCAGTTAATATAAAAAAACCTAACCCCATCTCTCCCCCCAGGAGTGCCCTTAAATGAATTTTCATGGAGAAATGTTTTAAATAAAAGTTGTAGCTGTTATTATGTGAAGTTGATATGTCAAATTCGAAAAAAAAATCATTAGAGTCATTTTTGAGAAAATCGCAAAAATGTAAAAAAAAAAACTACTAAAGTGGTACTTCCGGTTGAAAAAAATTTTGACAGATTACCCACAGTCAGATCCCATGGTGATAACTAAATGGAATATCAAGTTTGAACTTTCTAAAATTTTTCATTTTTGAACTATGCTGTTCAAATACATACACACACAGAGATCATTTGCTAAAAACCACTTTTTTGGACTCAGGGGACCTCAAAACGGATATTTCCGGTGAAAACTCGATATCGAAAATTTGACACGATTACAATATTTCCTCTTACTAGGAGTAAGAGAAAGTAAAAACGATCGAATAATCCATTCAATTAAGTGGTGATTAATGGATTTTGACTGAAACTTTCTGGTGATAATCCCCGTACGTATATGAACTTTCAAACTTGCTGTATTTAATTTTTTATTTATAATATTCATATTCACAAATACGAACAAACAAACACCATTTCATACACACTAGTATTTTCTAAAAAAAACACATTTTCGGACTTCATTTTGTGTGTGTGTGTATGTGAAAATTCAAAGTTTCTGACAAGATGGCAATACTATCTTGTATTGCTGAAAGTTATACATAAATAGACTACTTTAAAAAAAAGACAGCAGTATAAATCTACGTATTAAACCTACAATTTTAAAACCCTAATTGAATGATTAATAATACTATTATTCTTTACCAATACACTATAATTATTTTAATAATACAAACTTTCTCTCGATTACTACCATCGGAAATAAATCCTAGAATAAATCCATAATTTTAAACATTATTTATTTAAAAGAGGACTATTGTAAAAAGTCATATATCTCTCTGTTACAAGTTGACCAGCTCTGGTCGAACCGGCATAACGTTATGTGGCTCCTACAAAAGAAACCAACAAGTTTTTAGTACGACTGGTAAAGGAGGTGTGTAGTAAGTAGGGAGTGAGAGGAAATATACACCCAGTTTGTGTGAGCCACTGCCCTAGAATCCAAACTTAGTCACAATTTTCCCCGATAGAGTGAGCCTGACTTACATAAGACTTTCAAGATTACTGAAAGCTGGCGACTCTAGCGGGCATCATATGAACTTGTTAAAAATCATAAAATTGCACCTGTTCTATTATGGCGGGCTTATGAATTGTACGTATTTTTTTCACTGTTGGATAAATAAATTAAACTCAAAAATTTTGTCTTTAATTGCGCAAGAAATTTTAGGAATTTTGGTGGGGGGTGGGGGGAATTAAAGTCAAATTTCTTTCCACTGAATAAAATCCTTCCTGCATACTTTACTTTGATCTTTACCGGTATAAAATTTTATATTTTGCAAAAAGTACGTGTTATTGCTAGTTTTTTTTAATTCTTTAATGCTTTCTATTACATTTGTTTCGTTTTTAATAATTTTAATGAAGTTTAAAAAAAAAAAAGTCTACGCCTCATGCACAATTTCATGCTCGCAAAGATTTATTTACAAAATATATTAAAGTTAATTTTGATAATTTGGCTGGATTTAAATGTTATTCCGACTATAAAATATCGACAATTTAATCTACACTAAATTCATCAAATTTATGGGAGAAAAAATAGTGACTTTGAAGCTAAATAGTGAGCAGTTTTGAAGTTACTATGATATTCCGTTTATCAGTTGGGACACATTAAACTAGTGTTATTTTTAACAAGGTTAAAGTTTAATTCTAGAGTATAATCAATTTAAAAAAATCTTGATCGTAATTCTCTTGTACTAATAATAAAAAGTCAAATAAAAAAAAACGCAAATCTGTAAGAAATATTAGATAAATTGCTATCTTTATCAATGGAAGTAATAATTGAATCTTATGCAATCATCAAAACGAAATTTACTGAAGCTGTATTCCAAATATTAAAGATGCAATATTTAGTATGCACCTGTTAATTTTACTTCCTTCAAATTTTATTTTAAAAAAATCTTGGAATTCTTGTTTAATTAGTTTCTACTATCGGAATTCTTGAGTATATCTAATCTTCTTTCGATTCGAGGTAAAGCCTAAATATGCAAGCTACAACGTCACAATAATTAACGTGCCATTTTCTAGATTTATTTCATACTGTTATCTGGTTAAGTAACTCTTAGAAATTCTCATTTCTTGGAACTTATCTCGCTGGTCAATTCGTAATGAACCAAAAGTTTCTTTATTACTTTCTCTTACTCCTCCTAGTAAGAGGAAGTATTGTAATCATGTCAAATTTTCGATATCGAGTTTTCACCGGAAATATCCGTTTTGAAGTCCCCTGAGTTCAAAAAAAATGGTTTTAAAAAATGGTCTGTTCAAGTATGTATGTATGTGAACAGAATAGCTCAAAAAAGAAAAACCGTAGAAAGTTCAAACTTGACAATCCGTTTAGGTATCACTATGGGATCCGTCAGTAGGTTATCTGACAAAATTTCTCAACCAAAAGTACCTCTTTCCTAGTCGTTTTTTTTTTACTTTTTTGAGATTTTTTCAAAAATGGCTCCAACGATTTTCTTGAAATATGATGGATCAAGTACACATACAAGGAGCTATAACTTTATTTTTTTCGAAACAATTCTCTGAGAAAATTCATTTAAGGATACTTTGGGGGAAAGGTGGGGTTACAGTTTCCTCTAAAGTGCTATTTCAGTTTATTACACAATTTTACCATCTAAATAATATTAATTACAATTAAATAGGTTTGTAAGGGTGTTGTGAGGAGATGTTGGTTGTTGATGATCAAGATAAACACCTTAAGATTTGGTTTACGATATATAATTGATGTATGTAAATATATAACTGACTACCAAGGACTTGCACTTAAGAGTTTAGAACAGAACTGATACTGACAGACTGACGTGGCTAAAAATGAGATGTACGGTGCGATATTAACTGATGTGTATCTGAATTCACAGAATTGTCTTTTTTGACTCTGTCTCTCGTATATATATCCAACTGGCCTCTCCTCTCCTCTGTCTCGAGAGGGGCTCTTTCTCTCTGATGTGTGGTGGGGGTTCACTCGCTAGTG
>JAAEAF010006408.1:0-31743 GCA_011037195.1 Triatoma infestans | reverse complement strand
TCCGTGGTAGCCTGCTTCATTTTGTGGTCATCGACCGGTTTCCGGCGTTCGCCCATCTTCAGGATGCGTTTTTTTAGACAGTGTGACAACACAGACTCGCACAGAGCAAACTTAGTTTCACACTCTGTGACTAGAGTGTGCACTCTGCAACTAGAGTGTGAAACTAAGTTTGCTCTGTGCAAGTCTGTGTTGTCACAATGTCTGACAAACGCATCCTGAAGATGGGCGAACGCCCGAAACCGGTCGATGACCACAAAATGAAGCAGGCTACCACGGAAAATGTCTCTGATGCTTTCCAGCTCTGCGGAACCAAACACCACAACGAATATGAAATCGGTCAGAAATTAGACCATGCAGAACAAAATTTCTGATTTTGGAAATATGAAAGCTTGAAAAGTGAATTTTTAATTGGTATTTACAAAAAAAAAAAAATATTAAATTATAATCAAAATATATGAAAATACTACTAAAATTATAACGTGTTAATTCTGTGGTTAAGTGGAACTAAACAGTACACAAGTGAATATCATGCTACTATATATGCAAATAATGACTACATTTAATTTAATAGTCAATTGATGAAGTCGGTAAATTTTTTTTTTAATAATATACAGTAACTTATCAGTTTAATAGCGAATTATATTATTAATGGCCACTATATTTAAATTTAATGGTCATAAAATTAAGGGTTGAACATAGTGGTTTTCAAAAATTCCTAACGTTAATTTGAGAAATTGATGCTGAGGCGACGTCATGTAATGGATTGCGCGGGGCGGCAAAAATTCTAAAGACGGCCCTGGTTCCGGACTCGTTAAGTATTCAGACAAAAAGCAATAAATCACGAGAAGAAAATAACAGAATAGAATTTTGGTTTTTTCATGGATTTTCTTGTCTTGACAAAGGTTTTAATCGACTTTCGACTTTTTTTTAATTAGTCTATTTGGAAGTTTTATCATTCGCACAAAGATATTATCACCAGTTTTTGTCTAACGAGAAAATTGTTTCAAATATGTGGAAGCTCTAAACTTATAGTTTTACTCTAAATTGCAATTCTGTTTTTGTTTTTTTTTTTTTTAAAATATTGCAGAATCAACAGTTTTTAGATTTTGCAGATTTAATCATCTAATACTGTTTTGCATCAACTCATAAAAGTAAGAATTATGAAATAGTTTAATAAATGCAGCAGATATACAGAAACTATTTTCGAATACTTTGAAAAAATCAAATTATGTGACATGCCATATACGTTGCACTAGCACGATCTTTCTTCCGCAAAACAAAGGAAATACAAACAAATAACTTATGTACAATTCAGTAACAGTAAACTAATTAAAAACAGTTAATAATTAAAAATGTAAGTGTGAAAAACGGTTAGATTATGTCAATTTTGAAAAATCAATTTCACAATACCGATAATCTATAAGAAATAGAAAAAAAAAAAATGAAGAGTAATTAATTATATATAGATTTAATGTCATTTTTATTTAATTTAGTTTTTAGAATTGTTGATAGTTGAGATTTCATTGAGAAAATATACTTATACTATAAATAACACGAAGAAAGACAAAACACAAAAATGATTCATTGATACTTGTTGGTTTAATGGCCACTTTTATGGTTTCATTATTTGTGGGTAAGCGAATCCTTTTACTATTAGGTATTTACTACAACTTACTAACTTATAACAAAACACTTCTTGTAGATATTCACTTTTATTACTTTGAAAAACAAATAAAATTATCTGGTTAATAGCTTTATTATACATTAAAGCTTTCTGTTATTATATAGTAAATAGCACACTGATTTCAGTTTTATTATATACTTTCACTGAGAGAAAATTATTTATTTCCAGTGGGTGTGGACACTTCATTGATGGCTAAATTAACCAATAAAATAAATAAGTATCATTAATGAATGATTTCATTGACGTTTTTCTTATGTTTATTTTCTTTTCATAGACTCCTAACAGACTTCTGGACAAAGGAACAAATTTTTGTTTTATTCTCTTACTTTTCTTTTGAATGGCAAGTCACAATATTGTTAATAAGGGTCCTTATTTTTACTTTCTCTTACTCCTAGCAAGAGGAATGTTCTATATTTGTGTATGCCTGTGAAAAGGAATGTCTCAAAACCAAAAAAAATCGCAGAAAGCTAGTACTTGATAATTCGATAAATTACCACCATCAACGCGTCTAATTGATTTGGACAAATTCCCGAGTTTTAACAGGTTTTCGAAATTTTCTCATAAATAGCTCTTACGATTTTTCTTCGAAAGTTTTTTTATATTACCTACACATAAAATACTTTCACTTTTATTTGTAACATATTCCCATGGAAAATTAGTTTTTGGGGGTACTGGCGGGGGGGGGGGGGAATCTTTCCACTAAAGTACCGCATCAGTATAATTTATTATTTCCTATTCCCTATTTAATATGATCGTATATTTAATGTATTTCAAATATTCCAAATTTGAAGAAAACTAGTAAACCGAATGTGTGTCTTAAGCTTGAGCTAATTAAGGTTTTTTTTTTAATGATTTTTGGTACTCTTTTGAAAACGGCTGCAACAAGTATTGGAAAACTTACAGATTTTCCTTCATCCTATTCCATGTAATCAATTCAAAGAAATAGAATATAAAACAGAATTTTGTTATCCAATTTCCAACATTGTATTAAAATAATTAAAAAAAAAAAAAAAATTACCAACAAAATACTGAATTACAAAATTGAATACAACCTATAATTCCAAAATTATGTTAATAAGTTTACATGTTGATTTTTAATGTTCTTAAAACGCTGTTAACGATATTTTTACACGCTCATACATTGAATATGAATGTAAATCTATTTACTTGGTTGTAAATAATGTTGCCCCATTTTATAAAATTAACTGACAGATTTTATTTCTCATAACATATGAAATATATTATATTCCTTTCTTTAAATTACATACGTTGAAAAACTATCATAAATAGTAATGTTATAAATAATCCTGAGAGAAAGTTGTGCCAATTTTAACAAGTAAATACTTTGTACAATTGTAACAAGTTTTTCCGACATTCTTCATTACAAAGCAAAAACGTATTGCAATCCGATCATCCGAAGGTTTGGAAATTTTCATAAAGTCCAGTTGTATATCTTATAGCGTTAACATTTTATTGTTTTGTATAATAACAGCAAGAGATGGTTGGTGAATATTGAAATGAAAATACAGGAACTATTTACATGCACTTAAATATAAATTATATGTTTATGATTTACTGAGTACGGAGAGAAGAGTGAATTGAGGATTGAATAATGCATGTGATAATAGCGTGATTAATGTGGAAAGGTGAAATTGGGCTGTTGTAAGTTGCTTTAAGAGCAGTGTGGCAACATAGAAGTCTTGCTTGCTAGCTACAAGGCTAGCTTGATGAAACTTTCAAACTTGAAGTTGATGTCGTGACTAATCTTACGGTTTTAAAATTTATCTGGCAATTGATGTTAATACCTCAGCTCGCCGATTTTATTCAATTTCTCTTACTGCTAAAGACAGCTTTTGGATGAGAGATTGGTTGTCGAAGTTGAAGCTTAGACGCCCAACACTTGTGGTGGCCGTGACAGAGGGTGTAATATGTAGTTGACATGCGCTTAGAGGCTCATTACATGAGGTTGATCCAGGTCCTATTTTTAATATGGCTGGGGAGGGTTGTTGTCCAACATTTTGCTTTGATAAAGCCTTCCAGGTGATCCATACGTCAAGGTCGGAAGGCCTAGAAGCTGTCAAAAAAGGGGCCGGACTGATGGATCTTTGTTTAATGGTGGATCCAGGATGGCCTGCGGAACAGGAGCGGAAATATACGGGGTCAAATCGGAGGTACTTATTGTGAGGCCTTTTCCTAGGTACTCCTCGATTTCCAGGCTGAACTTTATGCTATAAAAGTCTGTACTGAAGAGAATCTGCGTATGGACCCTAGGAATAGAGAGATAAGCAACTTCTCAGGCAGCTAGGCGGCACTGACGGCTATTGGGACCTTCAGAATCATGTCTTCCCTGGTCAGGGAGTGCAGGAACTCCCTAGAGTTGCTCTCCCGGCACAACAAAATGCGGCTGGTATGGGTACCGGGAAACAAGGGCATAAAAAGTTAGCCGACCAGCTGGCCAGGAATGGAGTAACACTCCATTCTGTAGGTCGGAAACTGTCCTGGGGATAGCCAAAAAGACGGCGAGGGCGTCTCTGAGGAATTGGACTCAGAGGGAACAACCGTTACTGGAGGCTAAGCACTGGGGCAAAATACCGAGCGAGTAAGAGAAGAACCAGAGAGACCCTAGGTCTAGGCAGGAATCAGATTTGTCTTGATAGCAGGCCTGGTCACAGGATATGGTAGGTTCAAAAAACATCTGCAGAAGATGGGGTTAATTAATTTGGAGCCGTCTATGCAGGAAAAGGAGGAGACGGCCCTTCACCTGCTGTTCGACTGCGCTACAATCAGCAGATTGCGGTACGACCGTTGGCACGTTGAGACCGGGAAAAATCGTATTGCAAGAAAGACTAAATGGGAAGGCCCTTGACTTCATAAAGAGGGAAGGTTTCCTCTACTAGACACAAGGGGGTTGGCATAATAAATCTCAAGAAGCTAGCTGCTGTGTCTGGGTTGGATTCCCCCCATGGTCCAATCTAATCTAATCTAGAGCCTCATGAGTGGCGCCTTGATACACTTGCTGATGAAACTATTGAGTCTAGTTCTTGAGTGGCGAATAGTTATATTACATGTGTCTTATGCGGATTCAATGGTTTAGTAAAACTTTGTGATGGATAAAATCTCAAAAAGGCTAGTCCCTATATTGACTTCTTAAACCTCATCAACTTGTAAACTGAACAAAGCTATAATGTGTGTGGTTAAATGGGTTTAGCGTACTCACACAGGTAGAAAATAAGCTAGACCATTCCTTCACAATAACATCTCCTGCATTGTGTTACACTTTCACAAGGCTATATGAAATATAAGAAATCTCATTATATATTCTAAGTAATAAATTCGACTCAAATAAATACTAAGTAAAGTCGCGGTTCATGTTGACGGAAACGTTGCAGATACTTGAACGGGATATCAAATTAAAACTTCTGGAAATATTTTTGTTTATCAATCATTTTGTAAACAGACAAAATACATACGATTGCTAAAAACCTTATTCTCGTAATTAAAGGATCTAAAAACGTATTTTCCGGCGAAGAATTCGAAGTGGTACGTAGATCGCAATTTCATCCTTTTTTTATTAACTTTATTTTAATGCAGTAAGAGTAGTTACCAAAATAAATAAGAGAGAAATCAGTCTATTAACTCAAATTAACCAACTAAAATGAACGGAGATAACATCAGTTAATGGTTATATTATATTTCCAATTAATATGAAATTCAAACAACCAATAAAATTGTAATTTATACTATTCAATTTAATTAAAAGTCATTTTTTATTATGTTTTTGATTTTTTTTATTATTATTAATGTTGGCATGTTATTCATATACAATGTGCTAAACCGGTCTTCTTTTTTTTTTTATAATTATAAATTATTGCCATGTTATTAAGTTATTATATTTATTAATAAATTATATAGATAACGGAAAGTTAAGAACCAGGTTGCTATGGTTTCCATCCTGTTTTAAAACTAAGAAACTATCTAACTTCGTGATTTGTATGATTTCCTCCTGCATTATTTAGCTACGTCCTTGATTTTTGTTTAATATGATAATTAATATACGACAATAATATTAGGGTAAAACACATTATCTTAAAGATTAATTTTATTTAACATTACACTTTTAAATAATGTTTGTAATTAAATGTAGATATTAGATATAACTTTGTTTTGTTTATTGGACTTGAAAACTTTTACAATATATAATGGTTAAAATTAAGGGACAAAAAGTCCTGGTATATAATATGAATAAAACACTATTAAAGTGTCTCGAGATTTCGACCTGGGAGCCAGTTCATTCTCAAGATACTATATCAGAACAACATGGCAGGTTACAGTTTGATGATAGGTTATATTTCATATTTTAGCAGTGTTGGAAAGCAAGCGGTGCCATTATTTCAATAAATTTGTATATATGGCATTAGATCAGCAATATCTGTTTAAAAATTGATAAATATTACTGTTATATTGATGTTGATCATTTCTAAAAATTTTATTTTTTTGTGAATTCTTTTCTCTATCAACTATTGTAGTTTTACTGAAGTCAAAAATGTGTCCAGTTTTTGTACTCAACATCTACATTTTATATCTCAACACACAACATAAACTGTTCACACTTTGGACTTCAGTAAAACTACAGTAGTTGATAGAGAAAAGAATTTACAAAAAGAAATTTTTTTAGAAATGATCCACATCAATAGAAACAGTACATCTATCAATTTTAAAACAGATATTGCTGATCTTAATGCCAAATTCAATCAATACACACATTTGTTGTGGGGATTGGTTCCGCTGAGCTGGAAAACATCAGAGACATTTTCCGTGGTTAGCCTGCTTCATTTTGTAGTCATCGACCGGTTTCGGGCGTTCGCCCATCTTCAGGATACGTTTATTTGCGCAGAGCAAATTCAAGTCAAAGTATGTAAAACTGAATTTGCTTTGTGCAAGTTTGTGTTGTCACACTGTATGGAAAACGCATCCTGAAGATGGGCGAACGCCCGAAACCGGTCGATGACCACAAAATGAAGCAGGCTACCACGGAAAATATCTCTAATATACAAATTTATTGAAAGAATGACACCGCTTGTTTTCCCACACTGTTAAAGTATGAAATATAACCTATCATCAAACTCTAACCTGCTTTATTATATTAATCTAGTTGTGTAATCTTGAAAATGATCTGGCTCCCAGGTAGAAAGCTCGATACTTTAGAATAAAATGTTTTATACCAGTACGGGTAAAATGTTTTATTCTCGATACTTGGATACTCGTTCTTTTTTCATTTAATTTTAACCATCATATTTTGTAAATGTAGATAATTAAAATTGCTTGCTGTGATAATTGTATAAATTCAAATTATCTATTATTTATACTACCTTAACTGCAGTATACAGATTGTATATGAGTATTCTTAAAAGAAACGAAAAAAAAAAGTCACTTACAAGAAGAAATACTGCTGTGGACTTTGGGAATGAACTATTCTCTGCTTAGAAGCACCCGGAACATTCCCCAATAGAAATTGGAATTCGCAATTTGAACTCCAATACTGAACTTCGCAATAGTGAACTGGGAATTTTAAGCTCTAAATAAAAAGTTCAGTAAAGTTCATAATGGGAATTCATCCGTACAAGAGCTGAGGATATGTGCTCAAGTACCATCGGTACCTGGTATCCTATCCTAGTCGCCCTTGGCCGCATGGTTAATACTGACGGTTCTATGGAGAGTGCAAGAAAAAACGTCTCCTATGATTTTCTTTAAACTTGATAGACTAACTGCAACATTATGATGATTTTAGGAGGGATGGAGTTATGCTTTCCTTTGAGGGAAATTCAGATGTAAATATGAAATAGTTACTTTATTATATGTTTCTATCAATTGAAATGATATTAATTTGAATTAAAAATGTTCCCAGAATTCCTAGTTTGAAACAAAAAAAAAATCTGTTGACTGAAAGTGCGACTTTGTTGAACAGATTTTTTTTTACAGTTTCTGCGTTTTTTCTCCATAAAGACATCAAGGTGGTTTCATTAAACTCGTTATACTAAGTCTACATTCACAGACCTACCATTTTTGTTAGTATAATGGGTATGACGAGGAGAGAATTGGGTTTGAGAGATAAATAAACAAGAAATATGCTGAACACTGTGCTAACACAAATTGCCAGGCTTTACATGAGTATAGAAATTGGTAGTGAGTGATTAGGTGTGAGCAAAGAGAAAAGTTGTTGACGCGTTGTGACTGCTGTATGAACTGTTGAAAGATTCTCCTCTCGGGCTAGCTCAGCTGTATTTAAACAGATTCTCTCACTCTAGTCTGGCCTAAACTAGTGAGAGAGAAGTGCCAATTTTTGTGTGTGTGTCTCTCTCTCTCTGCTTTAAATACCTCTCTTCGGATCCTATTACATTAGAACAATCATTTAAGAGGTGTTCCCGGGGGAAGAATGAGGTTGTGATTGCCTCAAAAAAAAGTCGTTTTATTAGGTTTATATTGTTTCACTGATCTAACATTGAAGACAATTAAACATTCAGTAAAAATGATAAGTTTTGAAGGAAATAATAACTGTTGAATACGTGGGTGGGTCCGAAATGTTCGATAAAATCTTGGTATTTTATCCGTAGTAGCATGCATATTCCTACTGTTCCTGACCGGTTTCGGATTTTCATCCTTCGTCAGAGCAAATGTTTTTTGTTATAAATAAACAAGTGTGAGTTTAATAGAAACATTGCGTTGAAGTGAACTCTCAAGACGAACTTGGTGACTATGCTCTGACGATGGATGAAAATCCGTATCCGATCAGGAACAAAAGGAATATGCAAGCTACGACGGATAAAATACCAATGTAATAACTATGTAAAATATAATAAGAGAATGTCGTGTGAGTGGCAGAAATGATTTTTCATTCTTTTTATTTGTAGTTTATGATTTTTTGTTGTTGTATTTTAAGGGGTTGTAGCGCATCAACTTCTGAGGCCATTAGCGCTGATTAAAGTTATTATAAATGTTTAAATCAATATTATTAGTAATTTTTGAATATGTAACAATCAAAACAGTGCAAATTTAGTTGATACATTGGTTTTAAAAAAGTGTTTTTGTCAGGAACTATCTTACGATCATTCAGCTCGTATTTTATCATTTCTTATCATTAATTATTCCACAGCAGTCCACGGCTGACATAGTGCTCTTTCGCTTTGTTCTACACTGAAAAAAAAAAGAAAAGAAAAAAGTAAGATAGTATGGGTAATTAATTATCACAGTATACCTCCTTTAAAACACGTAATTTAATTTACACATCTCCACTTGTTGGAGAACAATGTGCCTTTTAAAAAGCGTAAAAACCACATGTATTTTCCTGCCCAAGTATCAACGAACCCCCGCTTAACCTAGTTTGGTCCTAACAAAAAACACTTTTTTAAAACAGTGTACCAACTAAATTTACTCTGTATAAGTTTATGTTACCACACTGTTTTTTGACAAAAACATCTTGATGATCAGCGATTGCTACAAAAATCGATGACCACAAAAAAAAAAAGCCGTCTCACATGGAAAATATCTCTGATGCTTTTCAGCTCTGCACAATCAACCACAATAACATACAATTAATTATCTGTTGCAAAATTATTATTATTTTTTTTTTTCCAACGCCCTCGTGTTGGCCTTCACGGCCATTCGACTCCTCGCTGTCTAGTACAGGTGGCTTGGTTCGCAGAAATGATTCTTATAGTCTTCTTCTCTCTTACTGCAGCGCTGCACATGTAAGTAAGTGGTCCGCATCCATTTCTGCCATCCGGCACAATAAGCAAATGGGCGAATCAATCTCAGCAATTCTATAGAGATGTTTGTTCAAGTAGTCATGTCCAGTGGCCAATCTGAAACATGCTACAGCGCACTGCTCAGCCAAGTCACTAGGCAGTCGGGTTTAGGGGGTTGCACAATGGAGTCCATCGCTTGCTTTCTGAACATCGCCGCATATATTCATTCAGCATTCCCTGGAAAGACTCTGTGGAAGGACAAAATTATCAGATGGATCTTTCTTTCATTTTTTCGTTACTTTCTCTTACTACTCAAAGAAAATAAAAAATTGCGTTCGAATTTGCACCGAAAATATATCTTTTGAAACCTCTGAGTTTTTCAAATCACTAAATCTTTGCAGGAATTTAATACCATTTAGCTTTCTTTATTTCTATTGTACCAAATCATCCGGTTTAATCGAAAAATCGCTTACATAAAAAAAGAATTAACAGATCGTATAGATTAATTTATCGTCTTGTTAGCTATTTCTGACTTATAGTGGTAAAGATCTATAGTGAAACTAAAGATGCCCCTTTTATTACCTCTTTTGTTAAAGGACAATCAAACTTCCTACATACTATACTATTCTCGTTACTATACATAAACTGTTACTATTTTCAACTGTAATATGCGTTATAATATGGCAAAGTAAATCATCAAAATATTGTATCAGAGATATTTTCCATGATAGCTTGCTTCTTTTTGTGATCATCGACCGGTTTTGGGGCGTTCGCTCATCATCAGAATCCTTTTTGTCAAACAGTGTGATAACATAGATAACACAATGTATCAACTAAATTTGTTCTGTGCAAATCTATGTTATCATACTGTTTGACAAAAGCATTTTGTCGAGGAGAACAAAAAGAAGTAGGCTATCATGGAAAATATCTCTGATGCTTTCCAGTTCTGCGGAACCAACCACAACAATAAAAATATTGTAATTGTACATCATTCCGCAACATATTAGGATTTTAACTTTCATAAGTAATTACCAGCAATATTGTCACATAAGGCCATGAAATTAAGCAAACGTTCAAAACAGGCCAAAGTTACTGACTCATATGAACCCTAAAAGCAGTACATAAGTCATCAACTAGGAGGTTAATGATAAAAAAGAATCAAATAAATTATTATTTGCATTAAATATTACAACCAGAAAAGTGGTCAAAGAAAATAATAAAATCTACAAATTTCTATACTAAAAAATAAAAGTAGTTCAACATTAACTAGGTATCTATTTCTAAACAACAATAAACAAAAATTTATGTTCCACATTATGATATGCTCCTAATTTGAAACCGGTTAGGGAGAAGAAGTGATTATGAATTTAAACTTTTCCAGGTCACACTAATTTGGCCATCACAAACATCATCACACCTAGATGTCCTCGGATTATTGCTTTATCACATTTATAAAAATATATTTTTTCAAAAAAAAAGAAAATTCCAACAATCACTAAAAATACTTGGCATAAAATCATTATCATTATCATGCTATTAGGTTTCCACAGAGTCCCAAATGACAAATTTAATGTTAAAAATTTTTGGTAAGAATTACGTCCATTTCTTGTGGCTTAGCAAGTCAATGTTTAAATACATTTCAAAAAATATTTTGAATCTATTTAGCCTATAAATACCCAAATTATTATAATATGAATAAAAATTAATATTAAAGAAATATATTTTTCAATAATTCTGTTTAATAAATTTAAACAATTTTTTTTTTTTTTTAATTATTTTTTCATTTTATTTTTTAGAATATTTCATGGATATTTATAACGAAAAGTGTAAGTTATGGAAAGTTTTGTACGATCTATCTTTTTTCTACTAAAATTATGCTGAAACTATGTATAATAATTGGCAGGAAGTTGGATTTTGATAGAAACAAGGATAACATTATATTTTAGGCAGAAAACAATGAAATGAGAATAAAGTAAAGTAAAGTAATGCCTATTTTTTCAGGCGGACTTAACGTCCAATTACCAAATTAGGTGTCGTGGACGGGGGCGGAAGCACCTACTTTACTATTAACATTTTTTAAACAGATATAAAATTTAGTTATACGCTGGACTCGAACTGGGGTCCTCCCACTTACAAGTCCATGCTCATAACCAATACACCAACACCCGCCCCTTGAAATGAGAATATTTTTTGTTATTATGTTAAGGGGCCCGCCTCAAATGACAAATAAAATTGCATATTGTTTAAAATATTTTAATAAATATTGCTTTATACAATAATAATGGCCGCATTGTCATTATTGTAGCTCCAATATTTAGGGGCCCAGGTAATCATTTTCAAGAACAATTTTATCTATAGATTGCTGAGTGAGATTTCGCAGCAAGAGGGCAGATGGTGTTACTAGCCGGTAACTTCAGGCAAACGCTTCCAGTGATACCTCGCTCAACATCAGCTGATGAATTGCATGCCTGCTTGAAATATTTAACTCTTTGAAGCACAGTAAAAAAAAAAAAAATCATTTAACAACGAATATGAGAGTTCAACTTTAAAAGATCCAACAGGTGCCATATTTTCAAGACTATTCAAACTCGGTACGGCATTGCTCCTACAAATCCGGAAACGGAAAAAAATCACTTTCCCACCTAATTTCTGCAACATTGTACATTCAAAAGAAGAATTAGTAGACAGGGTATTCCAAAGCATAGAAACAAATTATCAAAAATCACGCATGGTTTCTAACTTTTTATTTGTCATTTACAACTGTACTATGGTACAATAAGTAAATACGGTAAGGGTGGTAAATGGCGTGAGTGGCTTGAATGGTGATCATCCAGTGATGATCTCCATTAGTCAACAAGGTGATCGCGAGGCCAACGACGCCTCAGTCGCCTTCGGGGGTTGGAAGGAAGTGTGGTTGAGGATAAGTTAGCTGCTAATGGATTAGGATGTGTTGATAAGTTTTGTGAAATTTATTGTAACGTGTTTTAGTAAGTTCGGATATAAAAGGAATTTTGAGATCTTTATGTATAGTTAGGTTACTGACATAGAATGGAGCGTTTACAATGCGGCGAGGATTTTAGATTGAAGAGTTTGTAATCGGTTGATATTAGATCGTTTAGCTGAACCGTAAAGTTCAAGTCCGTAAGTCCATATAGGTGCTAGGAGGGATAGATACAGTCGTCTTTTATTATGAAGTGTTAGTTTTGACCGGTGATCAAGTAGTCTGGCTAAAAGCTATATCTTTTGTTTAATTCTATTCGTTTAAGTCGTGTATGAGGATTCCAGGTGAGTCTCTTGTCGAGGTATAGTCCCAGGTACCGCACATGGTCGGCTGAAGGAATAGGAGAATTTTGTAAGTAGACAGGGGCAAGAGTTTTCCGTTTCAGTGTAAAGACTATGTATTTTGATTTATGTGGATTAATTTTTATTCGCCATTTTTGCATCCAAGGTTCTAGTGAATTTAGATGTGATTGTAGAGAGCGGACAGAGAGCGTGGGATCATCCACGCATGGTTAATCCTAAAAATCAGACTGAGCCACAGCGAAGCGTGGTCGGGTTACCTAGTATGTTTATAATAATGCCTAACTGACTCACTTTTTAATTCAATAACAAGCTTAGATGCTGGAGGCTGGTCAAAGCTAAATATTCAGCTAAAATATGCTTGTGTAAGTATGTATTATGTGCTAAAAAATGTGAGAAGCTAAATTTTGCAAACGCGAAGATTATAACAATTTTGGCAAATTATCGAGCAACAATACAAAAGTGGTGATATATAATTAACCAGACGTTAATGATAAGAGTCTCCGTATACAGAAGCATGAAGTACATAATACTTATTCACTAAACTGAAGCAAAAAAAAAAAAAAAAAAAAAAAAAAAAAAAGGGGGCAGGTTTCTCCCTACTAGACATAGAGAGAAACAGCTAGCGAGAGAAGGTTACACACAACAACGTGAGAAAATTTTGGCGGTAAAACATGCCGCAAATAGTTGTGATGGAAACGAGCAGAAACAGTGCAGTTAGCTCCTAAGTTTTAAAATCGTTGGAAGCCATTTTCAAGATAATCAGAAACCTAATGATACTGCTACCTATCAAAGTCGGTTATAACTGTTTTTTTTTTTCCAATTTGCAAATTTAGTATTCCAACAATGACTTTAATATAAAAAGTAAAATTTATCGATGAAATTCCCGTACATTGTGTTGAAAGAAAGCTTAAAATTGCACTTTTCCTAGAACTTGAAAAATATTATAACTAGATAATTTTAAAAACTAGATAAGATTAAATGTACTAGATATTATATATATTATCTATCTGAGTTAAAAAAAAAAAAATTGTAACTTTTTGGGAATATTTTAAAGTTACTAAAAATAATCAGTGAATTACATTTCCGGTTGACGGAAGCTAACCAATACTTTCGTATCGGATCTCAGAGTGGTATGCACCACTGGAAAGCCATATTTTTCGTTTCTGAGATATATTTCTTCAAAACTAAAAATTTTGTCAGCAACTGAATTTATTGTAATGACTATGATATATATTATAATGCCCAATAATATAATTTCGTAAAAAAAAATTTAAATATTTTAAACTATATGTTAATATATGGAAATAAGCTTAATCTATTCTTGTTTTTAAACTAAACAAAGAGAATAGAAGTTATACAAATGAAGCTAATTAGATAATCTAATTATTTATGCACCATTAATATGTTAATGGAAAAAGTTTAAAATTAGTTGAAAGAATTTATAACAAAATAAAGAAGATGTTCCTTGAAATTATACAACTTTCTTAGAAGTATCTGCCTCTCTCTTGGGAGAAGGATCATTGGGACCCCCCGACTTGCTAGCTGAATAAATCATTTGCATTTTAATTATGAAAAACTTCCATATATACACAGTATCCTCATAATACATCCTGTCAGTTATAAAATGTGTATGCTACGTTATATTTTTTACTTAATATTTTTAACAGAAGTCTGAAACTACAATAAATGTTTCTAAAACCGGAAATAAATATTTTTGAAAGAAGACTCTAGAGTGCGATAATATGTTTTGTTAATTTGATTAATTTATATTTCATATTTACACATGAATTTTTAACGTAGAATACGTTATGTTTATTTAGGAGGCATTTATTTGGTAAAAATCGAACGTTTCTCATATTGAAAGCAAACGTTTTAACATAGTAAGGTATTGAGCGGGGTTCTGGGGGGGGTTTTCTGGGGTTGTTGAGTCTGAACTCAATTCTACGCATGTTGCAACTGTCATATGACAGATACCGTTTAAATTTTAATTTTTTTTCTCTTATATTGATTTTTTGAAAATAATAATACGAAACATGTTAATGTAAAGCTTGCTTATATTTCTATGCGGGCCTTATTATGTCAAACTGCGACTCAAAATAATGGTATGTCACATTTTTATTTTATTTTTTTTGTCTTTTCAAGAATTATATAATCAATTTTTACATTTTGTATATTTATATTTTATACTGATGTTTGTTGTATTTTTATTTATTAATTTCTTTAATCATTTGTAATTGTTCACATTATGTATAGTTATTATTATTTACTTTTCCAAGCTAATGCGGAAACCTTGAACAAAGAGACTACAACAACCAGAACCTCTGCTCAAACATGAATTCATTATTACACCAGGCACAATATACACTACCTCGCTCTGTTCTCTAGTCGATCATACATAGCGCACCCCTTCATTAAATGCCATCCATTCTCTCCGAAAATCGCACACCAGCTGTGGTACCACCCTCCCCAACGATACAAGTTCATATTCAGCTTTCTGCCAATTCCGCATAGACCTTTTTTTACCCAAAATACAGTGGGACTCTGAAAATGTGAGGAAAGACCAACGCCAAGAGTTCTGTAGATCACCACCTCTTTAAGTCATTCGTAATCCACACTTCATTCGCACACAATTTACATTCCCTAAACCTAACTATTCTCACGAATAATTTTATCTGACTACTTGTAGCAATAATTTGTTACTGTAAATATCTTTCAAAAGTTTATTACAATATAATATTTTTTATATTTTTGTTCTCCTTTACTGAAGGAACATAAGGAAGAGATAAGAAAGTGACTATAATATCTTGCAATCAACACGGTTGCATAATTCATTTTTAACAAAGACAAAGAGAGATATTATCAGAAAATTCCAAGGCATAAATTAGATGATCTTTTAAAACTTTAGAAATGTTAAATAGTACAAAGATGTGAATCGTCACGCCTTAAGTAGGAAGAGAACATGTAGAATTAATCACGAATGATGTTTACTGTATTCGTTCTATAATTATAAAAACTGACTTACCATCTAATAAAAAGAAAAAAAAGAAAATAAAAAAACGGCGTAACGAAGCATCGTTCAGATTATCAATATGAAGTTCGCGCGAAAACGCTTTAAATCAATGGAGGTTATATTTTATTTCTTATCAGCATATTTAAATTCTAATAGCTTCTAAAGAGAAAAAGTGCATAATAATAGTTTCTTACAGTGCATTATACTAATAAGAACAAAATATGCAGCTGTTAAAAAATCATTCAAATATTGGACTGCATTTAATCTGCGTATTCTTATCTCAAAATAAATTATCATATTTGATTATTTTGAACAAATTTACTCGAAGATTTACTTGAAAAAATTTTTGATTTCATTTGAGAAGAGATTAAAATAAGAAAAAAACGTATATGGGAGCAATGAATGATATAATATAAATCAAGAAGGGAAGGGATTTTAGCTCAGTGGAATAGCGCGCTGGAATATCAGAATGGAGTTTCCGTGTTCGAGTCCAGTTATGCCCTTAGATTTTCTTTCCCTAGGAGCTTTTATGGTCTTCTAAACTTCTATGGTCAATCACTTCTCGGCCTTTTGACTAAGATCAAAGTGTAGCAGTATGGTCCTTGGGGGCCGGAGACTTCTCAGTGCACTATAGACCTCCGGACGTATTCTCTCGTTACTGATAACACTGTCCATCACCGGACAATAAGCTGTAGAAGTAATATATAATGCCTGGTATAAAGTATACTACTAAATGCCGCTGAGACTTGGACCTTGAATAAGGCTTTAAGAAAAAAGTTTCTAACCACCAAGATGGGAAGAGCAGCACGAATATCAAGGCTTGAAAGAGTTAAAAACCAAAAAATAAGAAAGAAAATGAACATTTCAAAAAATGTGCTGCAGAAGGTGGAGGAAAAGTGAATTGGATGGTATGGCTATATAAATATAATGGAAGATGGAAGGAAGGCTAAAGAGTGCCTAGACTGGAAAGCCGAGAGAAGAAGTGGAGCACAGGGAAAAGTGGATAGATAGCGTCCGTGAAAGCCTCCATTTTTTAAGGACTGAGAGAAGAGGTTATCCGGAATCGATCCAGTTGGTGGCTGAAATTAAAAGAAATATTTGGTTGAGGAAAATCTCAGCATTGAGGAACTCCTAAAAAAAAAAATGGAATATTTGTTTTTATAGAATAATTGACATATTATTATTAGATTATTGAAGGTAATTTTTTTTTGTTTTAAATTATAATTTGGTATGAAGAGATAACATTTATAATATGAAGTTAAGTTAGAGTTCAATTTAGCTGTATCGACCAAATACAGGAACTAGGCAGGTGTTGTGGTGGCCATACAAACGGTATTACTTGCTCAGGCCTTTCCCTCTCTCGATAAACTACTTATCAGAATTAGGGCATTCTAAAACATGTTCATTTTTTTTTTAAATGTTTATCTATCATTTAACAATTATCTAAGAAAAATAATTTTGTTTTTTTATTATTATTAGAATCAATAATTAAATATCAAATTTTGAGGAATTGTGTTTTGATTTTGTTTAAAATATTTCTTTGTTGTTAGTAATATCTAAATTAATCTAAATATCTGAATATCTAAAATAATTAAACAAAACCAATATAAAACTTTTGCAGAGTTAAAGTGGCAAAAATAGACACATCTTTAATATAGCAATACAGATAAAGTAAAAAACTCAGTATTTAGAAAAACAACAATCTTAAAGAACAGTGTTTTTTCAGTTTCTGACACGATTCACACTGTTTCTCTTACCATACACTAATCCTATAACTTCCAAATTGAGAAATTTATTCAAATCTCGGATGTTAACAAAATATTTTATTCAATTGAATACAACATAACAGATAGTACCAAATTAAAATGGTTCAATAAAGTTAGAGATCACTCACGCCGACTTTCTTTTTTTGCAGTTACTACAATTTTAAAAATGACCAGTTTTCTTTAAATTTACAAATTTGATTCATTTGCAGAATTTCATACATATACAACCTGCAAATAGTAAATGACAACGTCAAACAGTAATCTAGTAGGCAACGTCAATAATATTGAACAAAAACATTCCTCAGTACAGATTCCTCAGAACTCCTTATATAGCTATTTTTCCCCCCAAAAAATATATAATTTCCAAATAAAAATGATTCGTTTACATTTGTGCAGTTAATATTACAACTTTAAAGAAAATCGTTGTAGCCATTTTCGAGAATATTCCAAGAAAACTCACAAACCGATTTTGAAAAGTCTCATTTGATATCAGAATCAGAAGATAGTCATCCTATCATATCCGATCTCATCCTATCCGATAGCCAAGCTGCCATTAAAGCAATGAGCTCTTGTGTATTCAGTTCTAAGATGGTTTGGTAATGCTTAGGCAAACATAATGAACTGGGCAGAGATAATAAGGTTAACCCTGTTTTGGGTGCCGGGACATGTTAGCGTGGAAGGCAATGAAATGGCCAACATTCTGGCAAAGGAAGGCGCTGCATCTCCTCTCCTTTTGCGGAGTGATGTTGGAGGAACTCAAGAAGGACGGGGTGACGGAAAGAACTCGCCCCAAGAACACTCTCCCAGGACTGAGGCGGCTAAGGCCTATCTGGGAGGCTATAACCAGAAAGATCGAAGGCCTGTATCAGCCTAAGTAAAAATAAGGTCATATTCTTATGAGGCATTGCAGACTTAGGAAACACCTGAGAAAGTTGGGCCTACAAGATGATAGCACATTCAGATTCTGTGGAGAGTTGGAGGTAACTCCAATACATCTCATCACGAACTGCATGGCTATTATTCAAGGAACATTCACTAGCCGGGGCTGTGCCAGGTGGAGGAGGGGGAAATACCCTCCCTAAAACCCTCCAGGATTCTAAAATTCCTTATGGAGCTCAACTTGGAGGGAGTACTATATATGAGCAAGTCTCACCCATGGCAACAGGAGGCCACAATAGAATACTTTTGAAGACAATAGAATACAATTGAATATTTTTAGCAGGATAAACCTACTTCGATGAAGTTCAGTGCATCGACACTATAATGGGTGTGTGAAGGAGAGAAAATGATTTGGTTTAGATGAATAAACTAGAAGTAAAACACTGTATAATATAAAAGCAACACTGACTACCTGGGCTTGACACTAAAATATATAGAATGGTAGTGAGAGGTAAAGAGAAAGGTTGATGACGCTTTGTGACTGCAGTATGAACTCTGCTATAAGACTCCCTGGATATTCTCCATTTTCCTGTCGCTGTATTTAAACAGTTTCTTCCACTCTAGTCTGGCCTAAACTAGTAAGTGAGACTGCCTCTGTCTCTCTCTCTGTCTCTGCTATGGATCCCTTTCTTTGGATCCTATTACAAAACTGATGGTTCATGCAGATTTGCCGACATTGTCGCATTTAAAGAAAACAAAGATGCTTTGATCATCGACCCAACCATCCGCTTCGAAACAAACGATCCCAACCAGGGAGAGAAAATCGACGAAGGAAGAGGTATATCGGAGAAACGTTCGGGGATCGAAAATTTATCGTAAAGGGTTTTGTGGTGCGGAAGTAGAGGAGCAATACCCCCTCTACTATCAGCGATTTCTTTGATCAGGTCAGAATAGAATAAGAATCATCTTCCGACCATTACCGAGCAAATTATACTCGATTCACTCGGGGTTTTACATAATCACATATGGAAGATTCTTCTTGACCGTTACTTGTATGAAGGAAAGGATTTTGAGTTTCGGACTTTTTTTAAACCAAAAATAAAAAAACTTTAAATTTTTGCCAACGTTTCGACAAATATATTTTCTTTTTCAAGGCCTACAACATATAAATACTATAGGTTATTTTTTGAAAGTAATAATAATTAAAATTTAATTTATAAAACATTTTTTTGGTTTACTTACATAAAAAATAAAAAATATAAAAACTAAAGAATCTTTAAAACATATCCAACTTGAAACACTTATGTAAAGTTTTACATAAGTGTTTCAAGTTGGATATGTTTTAAAGATTCTTTAGTTTTTATATTTTTTATTTTTTATGTAAGTAAACCAAAAAAATGTTTTATAAATTAAATTTTAATTATTATTACTTTCAAAAAATAACCTATTGTATTTATATGTTGTAGGCCTTGAAAAAGACAATATATTTGTCGAAACGTTGGCAAAAATTTAAAGTTTTTTTATTTTTGGTTTAAAAAAAAGACCGAAATTCAAAATCCTTTCCTTCATAATCACATATATAGTCAATGAACAACGACATCCAGATCAAATTTTATTAATTTTAATTTTTTGTTTTGTTTTTAGTTCCTTCACTATTTATTATTATTTATTGCTATTGTTGCGTGTGTTTTCTTGTTGTTTTAGACTTCAGATTGATATTGATTTATCTTTTACAAATATTGTATAGCCTGTTTTTTGATTCTTTCAAAAAATCTTTTTGAAATAAGTTAAACTTTGACTTGAACAATTGTAAATATTTTATGATCTTGGAATTGATCGGTATGCTGTGTTTGGAAGCAACTCAATATAATTGAGCAACCATACATTTCGCACATTTTTTTTTTTTTGTGTGTGTGAAATTATGTATTTTTCTCTTGACTAAATTGAAAAAAGAACAAAAAATCTTCTTAAAGAAAAAAAAGTACTATTAATCTCGCAATGTATTTCTATAAATAAACCACATAAAAACTATTAATTCAAATGTAATAGCAAGAGAGAATTACATCAGCAAGAGAGAGCAGACAGACGAGAGAATTAAGAGAGAGAAGACAGACCCTCTCTGGTACTCTCTGACTTAAGCAGGCTAGAGTGGGAGAACCTGTATATAAGCCAGTGAGAATATCTATATCTATCTATCTATCAGATTCAACCATATACATCGCATCGTGTCATATTTCTACTCTCACCTTTTATTCTATAAAATCATTACAAGTCCAGTGCAGTTTGTGTAAACTTATAGCTATATTATAACAGTGTCTTCATATCTCGTCTAATTAATCAAACCTAATTTCTCTCCTCATCAACTCCATTATACAAACCAAACAATTCAATTTCTTAAAATCAATAAGGCTAGAAATATTTTGCTGACCTTCACAATTTTCTAAGATAAATAAATATTGTTTGCGATAAATGTATGATCTTTATTGTTCATAATAAAATAAGAACAAAAAGTAACAAAATAACAAGCAAAACAAAAAAACAAAAAATGAAAAGAAAATAGCAATGGTCTCAAGTTTATATAAGAACTTAATAAAAGCTTGAATGTAATAAGCTTTATCAGAATTTTATTTATTGTTGATTTCAGTGTATGAGTTCGGTTTTTGTTGTTGTTTTTTTTTTTTTACGTAAAAATAAAAGAAATGTTAAAAGAGATTGGTCTAGACAGTGTAGTATCCCCAGTAAAGTAGAAAGTAAACATTTTAGTTAAATTGTTTATAAAAACTAAAAAGAAAAGTGGGAGTAAATTTATTTTTATCAATTTCTTTCTTTTTCCTAATCCAGTAAAACGTTCATAGCTAATATTTCTATATATCAGAATCATTCTCTCTCTTACGATATATATAAAGTGTTAACCGACGAAAAGTCGTCTGACTGGTCAGTAAAACTGGTTAGTTTCTAAGTTCTATATATTCACTTATATCACAAATTATCTTAGAAATATATTTTAACTTTTTTTTATTTATTTATTTATTTTTTTTTAATCCATTTCACTTTCCTAATTTGATTGATATTAATAAACATCACACTTTTTTTTTAAGGTAATATTTCGCTAGATTCTTCTTTTGGAGAATTATTGCCATTTGAGGAATGTGTATTTTACTGAAGTCCTCATGCGTTGGCCTAGTGGCTAGTGCACTCGCTTTTCATGTGAGAATTTAGGGTTCGATTTCCGTGACGGTAAAGTCGGTATTGACCCAGCATCGTGAGAAAAAAAATGGGAAGCTACAGTTAGTAGCGCCCTAGGTAGCAAAGGTCAGAGCTAAACGGTAGGGAACTGCGGCGTGCTTACCACACAAACCCCAATATGTGCCGTCTGGCAAGCCTTGGTCCTTTATGGACTATAGTGGCATGGTTTATTTATTTATTTATTTTTTTTTCTATTTTACTAAATTTTCTATACAGTAATGTTAAGGAGATTCAAGATAATGTCTTCTACTGTTTCTCAAATTTCACTGCAATAAAACTGCTAGGAAATATAAGAATAAATTAAAGAACCTAAAGGTTTTCCTCTCTATATGTCTACGCAATTTTACTCAAGAATCAAATCTTTTAAATCAAATTAAACATAACATAACGCAGGAACGGACAGGATTCCTAAAGAGGTTTTTGAAATATATAATTGCTAAAAGTTATTGGTACACAATTTTATAATCAGGTTAAGATATCACCCTCTTTATCAACAAAAAATACTGAAGACGGATGAGCCGTCTGAAAAATGGTCGGTTTGGCTAAAAATTGAAAGACCAAATCCTTGATGTTTTCCAGCACAGTGACCCAAACCACTATGATTTCCACCAATATAACATTAAACTTTGTAGAAAATTGTAACCGGAAGTTGCGTAATGGAACAATAAGAGAATAATTCATGTGAATAATTTCACACCAGATTTTTAATTATATCTTGATTTTCTTTTTTTCTAATAATACACTTAAACATGGTAACCTAGTTTCCTGAGGGAAGGATTGTACAGAAAGTAGGCTTATTACTGATTGATTGTTAATTTTTTTGCAATTTACTCAAGAAACAGCACCAACTATTTCCTGTAAACTTTCATATATATATACAACATTTAGATCAGCTAATTTTGTTTGGAAAACATTTTTTTTCTGACGAATTGTTGTTTTAATATGTTTCTTTGGAAGGATGATGATACAGTCCCGTCTAATGTCAATTTATTTTTTATCAGATGATTTTTCTTTGTTGGCCGTTAGTTGTAATATGGGACCTATTCAAGGGAAAAAAACAAAAAAGTAATTTTGTAATTATGAAAAACAAGAACTTGTTGGCTTAATTTAAGTAATTACAAAATTACTTTTTTGTTTTTTTCCCTAGAAATGGTCAATAAGCCAACAAATTCTTGTTTTTTCAATTTATTTTTTTGTAATGTGATGGAAAAATTATTTAACTGACACCGTGAAACCTTTCTACAATTTATGGCAAAATAGCGCAATCTTGACTTTGAATTAACTAGTAGTTTAACCTCACTGGTAAGGGAAAATTTCTTAAGTTTGATATATGTAGGAAATTGTTCGAGGTATTGAGTGACTTGCTTGGACTTTACGCTTCCCTCTAAATGCCACTTTTTTATACATTGAAGACAATTAAACATCTGAGTAAAAAAGGCGAAGTTTGAATAAAATTTTTCAATAAATAAAACAATTAAGTTTTCATAATGAGGCCGATTCGTTTTTTTTTTTTTTAATAAACCGACGTTTCGGAAATTTTGCAACTGGCTTCTTCAAGATAGAATGATTTCAATGCTAAATCCCCACTGGCATCAAATAGTGTGGGTATTCTTTTCTCACTTTATTATTAGAAACAGGATAGATTTAGAATTCAAGTCAAGACTGCGCTATTTTGTCACAAATTGTAGAAAGGTTTCAATTAAAATGGTTTTAGGCAGAAGTCACGAGATTAGAAGAAAATTGGATACCTAAGAAAGCAATGGGAGCACAATTCCTTTAACCCCATACAACTACTAGAAATACCCACCGTATTTCTTACCAGTTGTATTTAGTAAATCAATACTGCCCTGAGGTTCAATTTCATATATATTAGGCCTAACTTGTCGTTAGGTTTTCTCATTAGGAACTAGTAGTTCAAATCAGCATAGGTCCATCACTGGTAAGGTAAACGGTGCAAAGGACCTTAGATGTTGTGCACCTTTCAAATAACAAAAAAAAAATACAGCCCTGAAGAAGACTACTAAGAAAAATACCATTGATGCGATCACAAACCATAAATCTGTGTGTTGCATGAGAATGCATGCGGTAGCCGAGAAGATCCGAGTTATCATTCAGATCTATGAGAATAAATTATAGAAAATTAATGTGGAGGAATATTAACATTAGAAAAAGCCAAAAAAATCGCAAGAAGTTCAAATTAGATATTCCGTTTAGAAATTACCATCGCATCTGACATGAACCGGCTAAGTCTGGCAAAAATCCATCAACCAAAAAATTGAGACTTTACTCAATGTTTTCTTCAATTTTTTAGCAATTTTCTCGAAAAAAAAAAACGGCTCTGACATTTTTTTTTCTTTAAACGATATATCTATCACTTTTGTTGTGGTGGTTGGTTCCGCAGAGCTGGAAAGCATCAGAGATATTTTCCATGAACGGCCTGCTTCATTTTATGGTCATCGACCGGTTTCAGGCGTTCGCCCATTATCAGGATGTTTTTGTTGAACAGTGTAATAATATATACTTGCACAGAGCAAATTTAAAAGTACTGACATCAATTTCATCATGGTAGCTGTTAGATATGGAACAGAGATGTTAGATTTGTTCATTGATATTCCTCTTAGATATGGAACAGAACATGAAGAGTAAGTAGGTTGGGCACAGTAGTGCCCTAGGAAGATGGGGGCGATGTGGTGACGGGGGTTGATGAATTGTAAGGCACGCTGTAAGGTTCTAACAAGGGGCTTTAACCAGGTCCTAAAGAAAATGAGTGTATCAACTGTATTTGCTCTGTGTAAGTCTATGTTATTACACTGTTCAACAAAAACATCCTGATGATGGGCGTTCGCCCAAAAACGGTCTACAAAATGAAGCAGGTTATCACGGAAAATGTCACTCACTGATGATCTATCACTTTTATTTGAAAATTTTGCCTGAAAAAATTGAGTTTTTTTGGAGGCGGTTAGGAGGGAACGTTAATGTTAAGCGTTTCTCTAAAGTATTGCTTCAGTTCAATGTATAGATCTACTATCAGAGACATTTTCCGTGGTAGCCTGCTTCATTTTGTGGTCATCGACCGGTTTCGAGCGTTCGCCCATCTTCAGGATACGTTTTTTTACGTTTACTCAGTTTACTAGAGTGTCTAAACTAACTTTGCTCTGTGCGAGTCAATGTTGTCACACTGTCTGAAAAACGTATCCTGAAGATAGGCGACGCCCGAAACCGGTCGATGACTACAAAATGAAGCAGGCTACCACGAAAAATGTCCTCTGATGCTTTCCAGCTCTGCGGAACCAACCACAACAACTATTAAGATCTACTACTATTTAATATTAATTTATTAAAAGAAGCATTAGTGAAATTCCAAATTTGAAAAAAAAATCAGTTAACTAGAAGTGGGTTTTAACAGAATAGTAGTTTTTGGATTTTTGGAATTTTTTCGAAAATTCCATAACGGTTTCCTTTAACCATGGCATACTAACTGCTCAGATATAAAACCACCACATTTATTTCTATCATTTTTCTTAAAAAAAGATTGGTTTAAATGCCTTTGAGCAATATGAGGAGACGTGGTTGGTAGGTTGGCACTTGTTCCCCAACCGCTGTATATTTACGCACGTTAGAAATCAAATGTGTAAAAAATGAAATTTATAGAAACTTTGTCATGTTTTATCTGAGTGTGTATAAGGAGGAGTAAGAGAAAGGTTTCGTGAGGGTCAAATCAGATTTTTTTCCTTTCCAATCAGTAAAATGTTTTTTTAATCAAATACAAAAATATATATATATTCTTTGAAACAAGAGAGAAAAAAATAATAAACTTTTACTTTAGAAAGAGTTTCTAATAAAGGGAGAGCCTAGAGAAGCGAATGGAGAGTATGGGAGGAGCCAATGATTGAATGGCTAGTGCCCAGGTGTCGCTGGCAACTATAATAAGTAGATTATATATACCTCCCTTGTTAGAACCTTACAGCGTGCCTTACAATTCACCAACCACCTGTCACCGCGTCACCCCATCTTCCTAGGGCACTACTCTGCCCATCCTACTTACTCTTCATGTACTGTACCATATCTAACAGGAATATCTAATGAGCTACCATGATGAAATTGAAGTCAGTAATTTTTAAAACTGATGGATCATACCATTTTGATTATTTAAAATTCTTCGTACATTAAACTTAGTACTAATACAAATTTTAATCAGTAATTTATATGTAAGAAATAATGAACTAAGTGAATTTAATTCGTAAACACATTTTAATTTAATTTGAAATTTACATTAATTTTGTATACTATATTATAATGCTCGTATACTGTATTCATTATCAATAAACTTCAATTTTGCCCACTTTTTTCATTTATATGATTCATATTATGTTAATAGTTTTTAACAGAGCATATTTATTCAATATCTCAGATTAAATCTGTCATGGTCTCAAATAATTATATACGCAAATTAATACATTAGATGGCTTTTTAAGAAGTGAAGCAAAGGAAATTGTATCTTTAATTATTAATACGTGATCTAAGTGTTAATTTTATATTAAACTAGCTAACCCAACCCGACCACGCTTGGCTGAGGCTCAGTCTAATTTTTAAGCTTAACCATGCGTGTTTTTGATAATTTGTTTCTATACTTTGGAATACCCTGTCTACTAATTCTTCTTTTGAATGTACAATGTTGCAGAAATTAGATGGGAAGGTTGATTTTTCCCGTTTCCGGATTTGTAGTGGCAGTGCCTTTACCGAGTTCAAGTAATTGTCTTGAAAATATGGCAGATGTTGGATCGTTTTGAAGTCGAACTCTCATATTCTTTGTTAAATGAATTTTTTTTTTTTTGCTGTGCTCCAAAGAGTTGAATATTTCAAGCAGGCATGCAATTCATCAGCTGGAGCTGAGCGAGGTATCACTGGAAGCGTTTGCCTGAAGTCACCGGCTAGTAACACCAATGCTCCAACAAATGGTGCCTTATTATTTCGCAAGTGTTTCAATGTATGGTCTAATGCTGCCTATGACTTCTTATAAGCCATTGTACACCAATCCCATACAATGATTTTGCACGCCCGAAGAATCTTTCCCATTCCTGATGATTTAGAAATGTTACATGTTAGGTTTTCTGTGATGTGCATGTTTAGTGACAGTTTAAGAGCTGAATGCGCTGTTCTATCTACCTCCTTCCATCAACATAGCAGCAATCCCTGAACAAGCAAGTGCTAACCCAATACGGCCGTTTGAATGGATTTTAGCTCGGAATTTCCCGTTTCTGTGGGAACTTCGGAATAGAGAAACTTATAAGTAGTTGAGAAAGAGGTTCAGAGAGTGAGCCACCATCGCAACGCGTCTGAGTCTGTCTATTTCTGCCAACTTTGCGAAACGCTTGGAGAAGTTCCCGTTTCTGTGGGAACTTCGGAGCAAAAAAGTATATATAAACACTCTTATATAGAAATCCAACTTTGTGTAAAAATTTAAAGTCAATTCATCGACTACTTTGCGAGTTTTGCGGCCACTAACATACGGATGCTGAATTTATATATATATATATAATTTTTAATATGATATTTTTCTATCTCACTTAACACTTGTTCCTTCTTTTTTAATATGGTGAAAGGTGTCAAATATTCCATATCGATTTTTCATCAGAAATACAATTTTGTGATCCCGCTGAGCTCAAAAAAGTTTTTTTTTTAGAAAATGGTCTGTGTGTGTTATGTGAATAGCTTAGCTCAAAAATGAAAAACCGTAGAAATTACAAACTTGATATTCCATGTAAGTATCGCCATAGGAAAACCGACAGTATGTTATCTGTCAAAAATCCCGGAACCGATAAATACCACTTCACTATTAAGTTTTTCACTTTTTTTGTGGATTTTTCTCAAAAATTGCTTCGACGAATTTTTTTTAAACTTGGATCCTCAACTGCACATACAAATATCTATAACTTTTACTTGAAAGATTGCTCTGGAAAAATTCATTTTAGGCACTTTTAGGGAAGGGGTTAAGATTTACCTCTAAAGTGCTATTCCAGTTTATTTCAAAAATTCTATTATCTAAACAATATTAATTAGAAATAAATATAATGTTAAAATACCGGGTTTGAAGAAAACTGGATAAACCGGAAGTGCTATTTTACTGAACAGTTTTTTAAAGTTTTCGCGATTTTCTCCATAAAAACATGGACGAATTTCATTAAATTTGGTATACTAACTATAAAATTAATCAATTAAAATTTTGTAAACTGCAGTAAGAGTGTTTCACACCAGAACTCCAATATATAACACTTCTTCTTAATATAATTTATTTGTTTAATTGCACTAATAATTAGTCCGATTCCGTTTTTTTTTATGTTGTTGTGAGAAACTAGATTTCGATTGAATTAACTCATGCTTAAGGATTACTATCTTTAGTATCATTCAATAATTTTTTGGACTGCGCCACATACATAAAATTAAGGAAAATATAATGAATAGCTAAAAACTCCAGGTCTAAGACAAGTTTTTTTAAATGAATATTATGAAATTCCTTTGGGAAAATTTTATGGGTGTTTAACATCAATTTTATTTCATTCCATTAGTATAAACGGCCAAATATAAAATGGCGGACATATTTTTTTTGGATCTTGTAATTCAGCCAATTTCTCTTTTGCTTTCTTTTTCAACAATGGAATGAAAATTCTGAATTTTTTTCATTATAACTCAAATTAACTATATAAATAATATATCAGAAATAACTTGAATTTTTGTAAATTTTTTTTTTTTTTTTTAATTTTTATTGTACAATTTAATAATTATTTATAAAGTACCTAAGGAAAGAAAATTAGTAAAAACATTCTAAACTGTTTTTTTTCAAAGTAATAATTAGTTGTAAATAATTTACCAATCACAGTGTAGAAGAGAAGGTGTGAAATTCGATTTACGAATATGTTAGACGAATCAGAAATTTAGAATTATCATATTGAGACCACGCCCACATTTGGACACCTTCACTTTTACACTGTGATTGGTTAATTATTTAAAGCTAATTATTTCTGTGGAAAAAAAAAAAAATACAGTATAAAATTTTATGACTTATTTTTCCTCCGTAGGCAATTTTATAAATTATCAAATTGTACAATAAAAATTTTGAGATTGCTGAATTTTAAAAACATGTTATTAGCGTGTGGTTTCTTTGTATATATATATATATGTGTGTGTGTGAGACTTTGTGTGTTTGTTAATAGAATTTATCAAAAAATGATAAGTCGAAGGAAGCTCAAACGTGTTATTCAATTTAGTTAGTACCACCGCATCTAACACAAAGGTTTCAGCCAAAATTTATTAACCGAAAACAGCGACTTACTGATTTTTTTTTCTTCTCAGTTTTTTGCAATTATCACAAAAACGACTCTAACGATTTTCTTCATACTTCATAAACTATCTATAAAAATGATAATCTATAAATTTTATTTGAAACATTTTTGCGGGAAAATTGATTTTTGGGGGAAAGAACAGTAATGTTAAGTATCACTAGAAAGTAGGGAGGGGGTTAACTCAGTAGTAGTGCGCTGGATTCCACGCTGGAAGTCCCGGATTCGAGTCCAGCAGTCCTTAGATCTTTCAGGACACAGCAGTAACAATCTGTCTATCACTAGAAAGAAATATTTCAACGCAACACATGGTTCTATAACTTAACGTAAAGTTAGGAGAGATGACGCACATTTCAAAGTTATGCCCTTAAAATATAGGACATATACTAAAGAGCTAATGCTTATAAAACATATGTCAACTACTATTATCACAGAAAAAAATGTAATTTTTCGGAAAAAAAGACATTCTCATTTATTCCAGAAACTAAATACAAGTACAGTACACTTGGCCGTTTCTGCTATGGTAGGGTAGATGACGAACAATAGGTAGTAGAAGAGATGCCATAGCTCTGTTTTGTGAAGGAAACATGGCTGATCGACATGAAACATGGTAAAAACTATTGCTAAGAGTCCAACTTAACTACGGCCTGGAAATCTTTCATTTCAATAAATTGCAATTAATATAATACACAAAAATTTACTAATTGGTTATGAAAATTTAGTTATTCACCGGATATAGCTTATGCGTACAAATATTCGTAGAACACAGATGAACATACAAAATAACTGAAGAATTTTTGCAATACGTTCGCTTCTGATCTCTCTCTACCCTTCGACTAACTTGCATGACGACGCCACGTGGTGGCAAACAAGAGAAGTAAAGCCTGCGTCTTCTTCCGTACCACCGTTATCAGTCCTAACTTTACCCTATATAATATTGATATAAACTAGAATCATATTGGGACATATTGCATGATCCTAAAATCCTACCTCACTGAACGATACTTCCGGGTCAGACATGGCTCTAAGTTCTCCTCCAGTTTCCTCGCGAGGGCCGGAGTACCACAAGGAAGTATTCTATGCCCCCTACTTTACACCCTCTACACATCCGATATTCCACAATCCTCACACACAATCACCGCCTCATTTGCAGATGACATAGCTTTCCTTTCTCTTGATCCAGATCCACAATCCACCACCCACAACGTCCAAAATCAATTAGAGAAAGTCGAGCTATGGTGCAAACGATGGAAAATTAAAATTAATGAGAGTAAGAGCACCAATGTAACGTTTACACTTCGCCGGGGAACTTGTCCTTCACTATATTATAATAACATTACCATCCCTGTTGCAGACACCGTGAAATACCTAGGTATGCACTTGGACAAAAGACCTACGTGGAACCCACATACTAGACTTAAACGACAAGAGCTAAACACTAGATACCAGACTTCTTCTTAGACTACTAGACAAACGTTCCAAACTCTCATTAGACAACAAAGTACTTATATACAAAACAATTTTACGACCAATTTGGACTTACGGGGTTGAAGTCTGGGGCTCAACCAAGGAACCAATTCAAAAAAAATCCAGTCCCTCCAATCCAAAATCCTCCGCAAAATTACCCAAGCCCCATATTACAGATACCACCTGACCTTACACAACGACCTAAAATCCTTGTTCCGTCACAGAAATGATACCCTGTTTAGAAAAAATTCCATGAATCTCTCCGCCTTCATCCTACCCTTTCGTGTCCTACAATTGACCTCTGCCCACATTCCAGGTAGTCCTCCCGGCCGCTGAAACGCCTGTGCCCGTATTGTATTATTCATACAGTTGTAAATATCAATAAAAGTATTTAAAAAACGAAGAAAACTTTACCGATTTCCTCCAAACTTTTTAATCCTTACTTCATAAATATAAACGTATCATTTTTTATTTACTTTTTTCTAAAAATAAATACATTGATTTTAGATAATTATGCGGCATTTAAGGCGTTAAAATGGCAAATGTTCTTCAAATGCATTTGGTTTAGAGTTTTTGTGTGCCCTGTTTGAGGCACAGTATAAACGATTCTCAATTAGCTCAATATTTATGTTCGGACAAATATGTCATTAATGCTTGCACACTAGATTTTTTTTTATTTCAAATATTGTTATATTATTTTACTTGTTTTCTACATCAATAATTTCAATTAATTTTTTTTAATTAGTGAAAACTTTGATGAGGAAAGCTCCAACATCCACACTTGTATAATATCTGAGCCCTGACCTGTTTTTTTTTTTTTCCTCATTATTTAAACAGAACAAAGAACATGTAGTTTTGTATTTTGTGTATGCAACAGTGTCAAATCATAAAAAGCTTTTTTACGTTTCGTTACCCTCTACCCATATTATTCTATCTTCTATGTCTTGGTATCCTATCTTTTAAGTTTTTCTACAGGTTCCATACTATTGCGCATCGCACTTGCCACGGAGCTATATACTGACGGATCTCTCTCTACTTTCTCTGTATAGAGTATGTATGCGTTTTGTTCTGGTCATGACATAAAAACAAACATAGCTGGAAGAACAAAGGGTAAAGATAATAATAGGTAAGAATGTTTTTGGTGGGGGGAGGAGGGGAAGAGTATGGAGATAGCTGGTTTTTACCACACACATCTTGAAGATACATTTTCTTGAAATATATATAGTCTTGGAGACAGTCGCATGTCTTCTTTACTAGACGACTTACCTCACTATATCATAGGGTATAAGAAAGAAGAAAGCGGTTGTGA
>JAAEAF010006406.1:0-66098 GCA_011037195.1 Triatoma infestans | reverse complement strand
ATCATCCAAACATTATTAGTTAGAAATAAATAGATGGCCAAAATTCAGAGTTTCAAGAAAATTAATAAACCGGAAGTGCCCTTTTACTTGACAGTTTTTCGACGAATTTCATTAAATTTGGCACACTAACTATAAAATTTGTCACATATAATTTTGAGAACTGGAGTAAGAGAAAGTTGTGTGAGTGTTTCACACCAGATTTTTTAGTCAGGTTCTCCCAGCTATCCATGTAACATTGTAATGGATGCTTTAGGGGGTTGGACAGAAGAGATAGTTAGGTTGAAATATAAGTTAGAGTTACTGAACACTTTATTTTATAAGAATACGTCCTTTACACTGTTTAATTCAAAAAGAAGACTTGGTAGTGTGAGAAAAAAGTGGCAGAGTGATAGTGTGAGAACGATGGTCGTTGAATGTTGAAGGTTGTTCGAATCACATTTGAATGGTAATGAATTAGAGGGGGAGTTCGTGCCTTTTATGTGAAAGTCTATTGCTCCTCCACTCCAGGACTTCTCCCTCCCAATCGTTAGATGCAGTGTCCTCTACGAGCTTGAGATAGCGAGACATGTTACGCCTCAGTACTGTGACACGTAAATATGTTCGACGATAAGTAAAATATGTATGGCGATCCATTACAATACTAAAGCCGCTAAATTTAATAAAAATTTCAATTTTGTAAGGAATTTGACAATTAAATTGTTTATAAATTGCTGTAAGATAATGTCATATGAGTGTTTCATGTCAGATTTTTTTTTTCCCCACCATTTTCAAGGAATATTGCTCCACTGCTTTTTCTTTAGATTGAAATGTTGAACGAACAGAACATGGTTCTCTTAAATAGTTAACTAATTCTCCTAAATAGTTTACACCAAAACAGTACAATTCGTAATTTAGTTAGTTCTCATCTAATGTTATTGTTTGTAAAAGTTTGTCCACTTACATAAACTGTTTGATATTCAAACAACAAAAGAGAGATTGGATTCAATAATGCACATTTCAAAGGTGTAATATAATCTTACTGAACAAGTTGTTTTAGAAACACAATTAACATTGAGGTTAATTTGAATTTCAATGGGAAGGCTTAGTATTTAATTATGTAGTTATTTTAAACAAAATATATCTTTTCATATAATGGTGTTGATGAGGAGAGAAATTGGGATTGATTAATTAGACTCTGTTATAATATGGCTATAAGTCTACACAAACTGCACTGGACTTGTAATGATTTTTATAGAATAAAAAGTGGGAGTAGAGATATGACACGATGCGATGTATGTGGTTGAATCTGATAGATTGATAGATGTCTAGATCTCTTATTGGCTTATATACAGGTTCTCCCCATTCTAGCCTGCTTAAGTGAGAAAGTACCAGAGAGAGTTTGTTTTCTCTCGGTCGGGCTTGTGTTCTCTCTCTTGCCGTTACATTCATATGGTCAATTAATTACAAATAATATTACAAACAAATCTATAAAAAATAAATTAACAAAACAAAATCTAGTGTGAAACACTCACATGACTTTCTCTTACTGCAGTTTACCTTATTATAATTGACATTCTCAAACATTCTAATTCAAACATATAATAATTCTTACTAGATTTTAGTTGCCTACAATTTATATGAATGGGACAAACTTTATAATACGACATTTTCTTGAGGAAAGCATAAAACACCCCTGCATCAAAACTCTTCTTAAATAAATTTACGTGGGAAAAGTTTCAAATAAAAGTGTATGTATAGTTTTAAGTACAACTAGCACAGTACGTCGGTATTATTATGGACAAAATCAAAGAAAACTGCAAAACTGTACAATATAAGCTCACTTCCGGTCAATCGATTTTCTTCAATGCGTAGAATTTTGGCAACATATTAAATTCTGATTAATAAAATACAGGATGTTGTGAACTGGATGTTGAGGTTCGGTCATACAAAAAAAACTCTTTTTAAATTTCTACCGACGTTTCGGCAAATTTATTGACGCCTTCTTCAGGGGCTTTAGGTTTTAATATAATTAAAAAAAAAAAAAAATCTGGTGTGAAACACTCACACAACTTTCTCTTACTCCTGTTCTCAAAATTATAATTGACAAATGTTATAGTTTGTTGTACCAAATTAAACGAAATTCGTGGAAAATTGAAAAAAACAGTTCAGTAAAAGCGCACTTCCGGTTTACTAATTTTCTTGAAACTCGGAATTTCTGGCATCTATTTATTTCTAATTAATTTTGTTGGGATGATCAAATTGTATAATCAACATGATAGCAATTTAGAGGAAGCTGTAACCCCGCGCCTCCCCCTGAAGTGCCCTTAAAAGAAATTTTCCCAGAGAAATGTTTTAAATAAAAGATGTAGATCATTGCATGTTTGGTTTATACACGATGTTTCAAGAAAATTATCGGAGCCATTTCTTGAGAAAATCGCGAAAAAGTGAAGAAATCATTTAGTAAAGTGTTAAAATAAACGCACTTCCGGTTATCCGATTTTTTTCAAACTCGGCATTTCAACAACATATTTAATTCTTATTAACATTATTAAGAAGGCAGAATTATCTAGTAAACTGAAATAACACTTTAGATGAAAACCTAACCCCACCCCTCCCCAGGAAGTGCCCTTAAATGAATTTTACCGGAGAAATGTTTCAGATAAAAGTTGTAGCTCTTTGTATTTGTAGTTGATATAGCAGTTTAAAGAAAATTGCAAAAACGTAAAAAAAACCACTAGTAAAGTGGTACTTCCGCGGTTGAGGAATTTTGACAGGAATTTTAACACACACACACAGTCCATTTGCTAAAAACCACTTTTTTGGATTCAGGGGACCTCAAAACGGATATTTCCGGTGAAAACTCGATATCGAAAATTTTACACGACTACAATACTTCCTCTCTTACTAGGAGTAAGAGAAAAGTAATAGAAAAACAACATAAAATATGAACTTAAAATAAATATTTTCAAAATCATTATTTTTGAAATAAACTAAATAAAAAGTATGAAATATATACTTATATATAGCACATTTAAATTTATTTTAAACTATTGTTGTAGAACAGATCAATATTAAACTAAATCACAACTATTGAAACTTTGATAATACGTGGCATATATAAGAGTAAAGTATGGAAATAACTTAGGAAATCCAAAAAAGTTGTTTTTAGAAAATGGTCTGTTTGTATATGAACAGTGGCTTAGATTGGCCAGTGTGCACTCCTTGCACCTCCATGTCGATTGCGCAAATGCTTATTATCAGACCCAGGAGCTCCTCAAAAGTATTGTAAAATGTCAAAAAGAGGAACCACTCAGGTGTATGCATCATGTACAAAACTCTGAATCATAATGTCGATTATATAAATGATAATAATGGTCTGGAGATGATGCAATATATTTTTAAAATTTCGTGGGGAGCTCCTTAATCTTAATTATAGGCCCTGAATGCATAATGTGAATTATAATTGTAGTTTATGTAATAGGAGTGAGCATGAGGACACTTACCATTTACTTGCCATTTGCCCCGTTTTGTCCGAATTTAGGGATGCATGTTTTGGCAGACCTCAATTGGAATCTAATCTGGCAATTAGTTTGTTAAATGGCTCGGGTTAGAAGTCGTTATTCGCGTACCTGAAAACGGCTTACAATTATAGGCGTTTTCTAATAAGGGAGTTTAATTTCGAGTAGACGGTGGTTTTTATGACCCAATATTTTATTAACTTCTATTTTGCAAAGGCTATTTTATTTCCTTATTACTTTTTTTAGAAAGTTATTATTAAGTTGTATCCCTTTATTTATTTATTTTTATTTAAGTTTTCATTTTTTACCCTTTTTTAATGAAGCTATGTATTTCCTTTATAATATTATCAACATAGAATTAGTAACAATGTTATGTCTATTGTATATATTAATATCTTTATATAGTGTACTTTTCAAACTAGAGCTCAGCTGACAGACGGTTTTTTTAACCATTGTCATATTATGTTTGTTGAATTGGTTTCAGTATTTTCTTTGTATATATTTTTTGCTAATAAAACATTACTACTACTACTTACTTGATTTTTACATTTCTTTTTTAATAAAAAAAAAATATTTATTGCACAATTTGATAATTTATAAAATGCCTATTGAGGAAAAATTAGTAAAAAAAATGCTAAACTAGATTATTCATATAAATTATTAGCTATAAATAATTAGCCAATCACAGTGTTGAAATGAAGGTGTGAAATGTGTGTGTGTATGCTAAGCCAATCAGAAATATAGAATTATCTGTTGACTACGCCCAAAATTTGACAACATTAATTCTACATTGTGATTGGCTAATTATTCATAGCTAATTATTTCTATGAAAAATTTGGTTTAGATTTTTTTTACTTATTTTCGTTCCATAGGTTTTTTATAAATTATTGAAATGTGCAATAAAATTGCACTATTTTAACAAAACATCCAGATGATGGGTGAACGCCCGAAACTGGTCGAGGACGACAAAAAGGAGCAGGCTGATGTTGATGGATGCAAGAAACTTGAAATAATATTAAATTTTGTTGGTGATGTTTGTAGTTTGTAGTTGATTGTGGCTTGAGCGTTTTAGCGAAAAGGGCTTGTGTTTGTTTGAGATAAAGCACCACTGATTATAAAATAAAGATATTATCTGGACTTTATACCTGGCTGGTCCTTTTGCAACATATTTTGATAATTTAGATTTAGATTTCAAGTTTCTTGCATCCATCACACTGATTTACGAGTATATCTTCGATATTTGTCGAAACGTTGGTAAAATTGTAGTTTTTTTATTTTCTAGGTCTGCTCTCTTCTATAATACGTATTAGGAACGGTCAAGAAGAATTTTTGACGATTTTTACTGTATATTATATAGACGATTAAATCGTATATTAAACTAACATTGCACATTAGAGAAAAGATTAAACCCACTCCTCCTAGGAAACCACTCATTAATAAATTTCCCCAGAAAAATGTTTCCAATCAAAGATGTAACACTGTGTATGTGTATTTGGTAGAGAGTTTTACGAGAAAATCATTAAAAAAAAAAAAAAATAGTTATTCAATAAAGTGGTACTTCCGGTTGGGAAATTTTGACATATTACTTCCTGTCAGAGTCAATAACAGATGCCAATAATAACAAATAGTTTGAATTTCCTACGATTTTTCATTTTTATCTGTGCTTTTCACATAGTCTGTGCTACATACACACAGAACATACACAGAATATTTCCTTAAAACTATTTCTTTGGTCACAGAGGACCTCAAAACTTGCATTTCCGGGTAAAACTCAATACCGGAAATTCGACACGATAGCAATACTTCCTCTTACCAAAAAGTAAGAGAAAGTAAAATGGCTTCAATTTAAATCACAAAGCATTTAAAAAAAAAATGAAAATCTTAAAATTAATTAAGTGCAGTAATAAATATTTTTAATAAGACTAATTATTCTTTTCAAAAACATTAAATATACTTGAAAAATGTAATTTGTTAATTAGAAAACTGCAGATGACCAAGAAGTAGTTAAGCGCTTTAGAAGTGAAGCTTTGGAAGGTAAATAACAAACCTAATTTACTGACCTAATTTATTACTTACTTTATTAGCGTAATGAAGATTTATTAATAACATTAAATATATTACAGAAATTCAAAAAAATTTAGAATATTTTACTTAATATTTAGTTGCTGATCAAACTGTGCAATATATAAAAACTATTTATGATATAAATGGTTAAGTAGCATAGTTTAATAAAATAAAGCTCATTAATTACATAAATAATTGAATTGTTTTATATCTTTTAATAATTATCACTGATTTATATGGCAGGGTTATAAAGTAGGTAATGCTCAAGGTTCTGGATTTTGCTGATCCAGGGTGGCTTTAATTATAGCTTGATAGCTTTAATAATTTGTCTGTTTTTATCTACCAGTTTTAAAGATGGAAAGCTATCTAAGGATATAAAGCTATGCAAACGAATTATCAGTCACTAGATTCTATGCATTTCTAATTTCCAGAAACCACTTAAATATTTCATGATCTCAAAATTCTGAAATTTTGGTAACTGCTTTGCGGCAGTTTGGTTGTTGAGCCTTTTTTCTTTACAGGACATGCCCCATAACTGGTGTTGAATATCTGGGAGTATTCAATAAAAGCCGAAACTGGTCGTCATTAGTCTCAGAAAGACGTTCACGACATCACACAGGTTTCAATCTCACAGATTCTCATCACAGGTATAAAGTTTTTCAAATCGATGTCAAAATCCTGCATTGAAAAGCGACACTAACATGGAACGACTAAAATGGTAGGAATTTCACAAAACAAATAAACTAAATCTATGACTGACGAACTTAAAAAGGAGGAGGTGGAGGAAACTTGCCTCTGCAGACTAGGGCTATCTGGGAGGTATAATCAGGAATGGTCGAAGGCTGAGTCAAAGGAGTGGCCTGATCAGCTGAGTAAAAATAAGTAATAGGATCCGAATACAGGGATCCAAAGCGGAGAGTGACAGTCTCACTCACTAATTTAGGCCAGACTAGAGTGGGAGAATCTGTTTAAATACAGCTACGAAGGGGACTTCCAGGAGCCTTGACAGAGTTCATACGGCAGTCACAACGCGTCCATAACCTTTCTCTTTACTCACTCTAAATCTCTCACTATCGTTTAATGTATTACATGTAAAGTCCAGGCCGTTTGTGTTACCTTTCTATTAGTCAGTGTTCAGCTTTAATTCCAGATTATTTATCTTCTCCGAATTCATACGGGTTTCCTCAAGAGGGGCAATGCAGATTCAGGAGATAGATACCTGAGGAAGTTGGGTCTAAAAGATGCAGATTCTGTGGGGTGATGGAGGAAACTCCAATAAATTTCCTCACGGACTGCGTTGCTATCATTGTAAGAAGAATCAGTAGCCTAGGCTGTTTACCAGGTGGAGGCGGAGGAAATACCATCCCTAGAACCCTCCTAGGTCCTAAAGATTCCTTAGGGAGTTCAATTTGTAGGGAGCACTATACATGAGCAAGTCTTACCCATGGCACCAGATGGGGCACAATTAGATGGTTGTAGTGCACGAACCATCAAAAAACAAAACAAAAAAATCTACGACCGAATATGCCGACGATCGAAATACTACTAAAATACTTAGACGTCTAATATGTGATCGTAGGCTTCGAACAATTTTAGAATTTAAATTACTTCTTACATTGATTTTTATTTATATAAAGTAATACGTAATTATTTAAATAAATTATTTTCTAGCTATGAACTTCTCCAAGGTAAAAAAAAAACAACTGTGGCGAACAAGTGCCAACAACCGTTATGATCCAATTTGGTGTTTCCACCAATTATTTATCTACTTTCCTTTCTAGATTTTAAATTATATCACAGAAATGGTTAATTGACTTTTACATAAATCATAAGGAAGAATTTTATTTATAATTGAAATTCGATTTACTAAAAGAAATATATTTCTTTTTTAATAAAATTTATTGCTTATTATAATATTTGTCACGATATGAAATTGAGGTTAATTTGCGATGTTAGGCTAGACCATGCTCGCTCCCTTGTTTTCACTAATTCGTCTCGTAATATAAAAAATAAATTCTACGCGTTTCTTTTGTTTTCTGTTGAGTAGTTTTTCCAACTTCTATCCTTCTTGAAAAATTTCTTATTTTCTTTTGGGATCTATTTATTTTAAGGTTTATCCGTGTGTACAGCCTACTTTGGGGATATGTCATCTTTTGTTCCGTAACAATTTGCATAATTTAATATTAAAGCGGATTATGGTAGCTTTATTTATCATATCTCCGTCACAGAATATATTATCATGCCTCATCTTTTTTAGTCCTACAGATAAATGTAAAATTTATTCTTTTTAAATTTAAAATTTTCTACACAACTAAAGAGGTTTTTTTAGTAAATAGTCGCTTTCTTTTATGCAAAATGTAAACGTAAATATTTGAAAGGATAAAATGTAAACTGATTATCTTATTTGAATTTTAAATTATTCTTTTTTTCATAAAGATTTTACCATTTTATTCAATTTTTTTTTCAAAAACAGAAAATAAGTATGGTAAAAACTTTATTTATTTATGTATTTCATTTAAAATGAATAATATTGAATATTCTTCTAGAATTTATATGTATTTGTTGTCAACCATGAACCACCGTGGTACAACACGGCATGAATAATGGTTCTTTTCTACAGTTCCAACCAATGAATGGACAACACTTGTCCATGGCTCTCATCTCGTGCTTGTCATGTTCTCTCTTAAACATAAATCAAAACAAAAAAAAATTTCTATGGGCAAGTAAAAATATGAGTCTTGCAAAATGAATTTTCACTTCTTTTTTTAAAAAAAAAAAAGAAAAAAGACTAGCTGAGAAAAAAAATGATTATGATTTTTCTTTGAAACAAAAAATAGCATTTTTATTTATGAGTACTTTCTCTGACTGTTGGTTGGTAAGAGAAAGTATTTCAATCGTGTTTTCATAAAATTTGTTGGTATTTCAACAAATTTTCAATATCCTGTTTTCATTTAGTGAGTTTGAAAACGTTTTGATGTTCTCTAAGTCAGAAAAAGTGATTTTTAGAAAAGGGTCATTACTCTGTGTATGTGTGTGTGTGTGTGTGTTAAATATTAAATACGATTGAGTAAGTGGCTTGACAAAGACCAAGTTTGGATCGAAATAGTGAAATAGAAATAAACTATATATATATATATATATATATTCTCACACACACACACACAAATATATATTATATATTTGTTTACGGATCTTATAGATTATTGTAGGAGATATTGCACTGCGACCTGAAAGATCTATTGTGCCCCCCGGAGCTTTCTCCTATGCATACCGACCTCCAAGCAGTGTTCTCTAGCTACAGACAACATGGCCCATCACTGGACAGTGAGTTGCAGAGGCTCCTAGAAAGAGAAACTCCAAGGGTAGCATGCTGGATTCACATCCGGAAAACCTCCGCGTTGCTAGTCCAGCGCGCCTACCACAGAGCTAATCCCTTCCTTCTCCCTTGGCTTACGCCAATTAACTAGGGACGGAGACACTAGTTTGTGTACTGTGTTTGTCCTTGTCTGTGTAGTGGAAGAACGAAATAGAAAAATAATAGTTTTTAAAAATAATTTAGAATATTTTATAGTATCAAAAAACTAATTTTGTAATATTTTAAAATTATCTTAGTACTGTGAATTTAACTTCAAAAAGAGTGTATTTTAGAGTCAGGTACTGTAAATTGGGGTCATGGCAAATAGAAAAACAAAGGCACAAAATCCCGTTAAGTTAATTCTTTTGTACAAGAAAATTCCCCCGCTAGAGAGAGAGCAATTCAAAAGTATAGAGTCTGCCATCAGCTTTCAAAGAGTACATAGTCTCACTTCTGCTTTCAAACAACGAAGTTTGTATTCTGCTTCCAAAGCCAGAACACTTCAGGAATCGCTCTCTTAGTATCAGTGCCAGTTTCACAATAAATTAAATAAGTTTATAATATCAAATAAGTTATAGTTATTACTTTAACAGAATATATTTATTGTTAACAGTGGTGATTTCTTGATTATTACTAATACTTCATTCTCTTTTAAACTTACATACTTACAAGCCCTAATACGAAACCGCTCGTGCTACTTACTACAAATACACATCACACCATACATTACATCTGTAAAGAGTAGAGTTTATGTAGTTTAAGTGTATTATGTACTGTTCTGACGAAGTGCATGGAGTACTGAGCTGTGATAATCCGTGGGGTCGCTACTCTCCAAGTAACTGCATGCAACGGATACCCCTTGCGGGCTTTGTTTAGGGATAATTGGTGATGTGTTGTAATGGGATCCGAATCATTTAAGATTCATAGGATCCGAACACCGGAGAAGAACATTAAATGAATCAATAGTTAGTTGCTCCCTATCTAGGTCAGACTAGGAAGGGCAGTTCGATTCATATAAGTAGAGCGACACAGTGCAGTTTAGGACAGTTTACGACCAATTTATAACCAGTCTGCAACCTGTCTACTAACTTCTCATCACTCAGCCAGTCTGTCTCTTTTGATTTCTCTCGCTACCTAACTTCTAACTTAACGTTAAGTCCTTGCAGATTGTGTGCTCCTTTCACTATACAGTGTTCAGCATATCATCTAGTTTATTTCTCTAAAATCCATTCTCTCTAATTCTCTCTCTCTCTCTTTTTCACTCCCATTATAGTGTTTGGTTTGTCTCCTCTCCCCGTACTTCCTCTCCAAATGTAATTAATGTCTAGAAGAAGTTGGTTTCAGTCCCAAAGAACGGGGCCAAACGACTTTGAACCAGCATATTCTGAAAAAGTTAGGAGCTACGTCCGGGGGTTTTTTTGCTTCTAAGCATTGACATTCCAAAATGATTCTTATACCAAGCAGATAATCCCAATCCGTATCTAATACGATTCGTTCTACGCCTAACGAACATAAAACTCTCTGCAAGATTAATAATTAAATAAAAATAAATCCAAAAAAAAAACACTGTTTATTTATTGCCGCGAACATTCTTTGTTCTATACCTCTCCTTTGTCGCAATCGATTGTTGACATAGAACTTTTACTAACACAGTATTTAGTCAAATGATAAGCAATAGAACTTCCGTATAAGACTGAAACGAATTTGCCTAAACCGACCTCACAAAGTTCCTTATTGCTTGGCAGTAGAGGCGCGTTATAACTTTCCAAAAACAGCAGAAAACTAATTCAAAGTTCAATCACTTAAACTTTATGTGTGCAATAGTTTGGGAAGGTATTCCAATTATTATCTTATCCTCCTTCTATTCACTTTTCATTCCAGTTACACTCCTTAAATACATTCACTAAAGCAATTATTCTTTCTTAAGCACTGCCCTTTAAGGACATATCTCGCTGCTAAACCATTCTGTAGCTAGAAAGATGAAACACCGTTTTATCTTCTTGTGGAGTGTAAGCATTTTGCTCGCAAGAGATTCGCCTAAAATTTGGCGCTTACAATTTGTTGTCGAATCTAAGATTGGAAATTTCTCTCAGCCTTGGTTGTTTTAAATTAGGGTTGCAACATCCCAGGTTGAAGTGCAACACCTCATCAATGAACTAAGTGCGTTTTCTTCCCATTGGGGCGGAAGGGGGGCCGAGCTCCATATATTTCATTATATTACATTATTTTTCAAATATTACTCTATAGCCTGATATAATGATTATTTTTATGTCCCTTTAATTTATTACGGTTATGTAAAATTTCATGATTCCACAAATATCACTGCTCATAGCATAGCGTCAATGCACCCTGGGGAATACAGAATACAAAATTCTATTAATATTTAAAAGGCACAACCTACAGTATTTCAGCACAGTTTTCCCCTTGGTTCGATTTTGCTTCATTAATGTTTATTCTGTCACCATATAAGAAGAAAAACGATGCTAATTTTTTCTTTTAGCATTTACCTGTCCTGGACTGTCGCAGATAGTAACATACTTAATTGTCTTGATCATACTTAATCACCAAATAAAATCCAATGCCTAGATCGAGCCCAGCACCAAGCTGCATACTACTTAGCTTGACGGCCCACGCTTGTAACCATTTCGCTATTGTGGCGCTTAATTTACAAAATATAAAACGAAAATTATGACTGAAAATAATTGAACTCCGCTTTCCATTTATTTTTACTTTCTCTTAAGGAAAGTAAGAGGAAGTATTGTAATCTTGTCAAATTTTCGATATCGAGTTTTCACCGGAAATATCCGTTTTGAGGTCCCTTGAGTCCAAAAAAGTGATTTTTAGCAAATGGTCTGTGTATGTGCGTTTTGTGTGTGTGTGTGTGTGTGTGTGTGTGTGTGTGTGTATGTACGAGCATATATGTCAACAGCATAGCTCAAAATCGAAAAACCGTAGAAAGTTGAAACTTAAAATTCCTCAACCGGAAGTACCACTTTACAAGTTGGATTTTTTTACTTTTTTGGGATTTTCTCAAAAAGGGCTCCGACGATTTTCTTTAAACTTGGAACATCAACCACATATACAAAGATCTATAATTTTTATTTGAAACATTTCTCCGGCAAAATGCATTTAAGGGCACTTTTGGGGAGGGGTGGGGTTATGTTTCCATCTAAAGTGCTATTTCAGTTTATTTAGACAATTCTGTCATCTAAAAAATGTTAATTAGAATTAAATATGTTGTTGAAATTCCGAGTTTGAAAAATCGGATAACCGGATGTGCGTTTACTTTACCACTTTACTAAGTGATTTATTCTCTTCTTCGCAATTTTCTCAAAAATGGCTCCGACGATTTTCTTGAAACTTCGTATATAAACTAAACATGCAAAGATCTACAACTTTTTATTTAATACATTTCTCTGGGAAAATTCATTTAAGGGCACTTTTAGGGGAGGGGTGGGATTATGTTTTTCTTTAAAGTGCCATCATAGTTGATTATACAATTCTATTATCCAAACAAAATTAATTAGAAATAAATAGATGGCCAAAATCCCGAGTTTTAAGAAATTTAGTAAACCGGAAGTGCGCTTTTACTGAAAAGTTTTTTCAGTTTTCGACGAATTTCGTTAAATTTGGTAAAATTTGTCAATTATAATTTTGAGAATAGGAGTAAGAGAAAGTTGTGTGAGTGTTGTGTTACAAATGATGTCTTAAATTGCGCACAGCTATTCAATTCATTTATTTTGCTTCAATAAAACAATAATTATAATAAGTTGATATTTAATATAAAACATATTTCAGATTTAGATCAAGTTTTATAATGTTTGCGAAAATCTTTTTTATAAAAAATATATAATCTTTACTTTCACTTGTAAATAGCTTAGCATATTTAAATTATGGAATATTAAAATTTCAAAAATTACGTACAATGTTAAATATTTGAAATGTACACACATATTCTCCTTTAAATATTTGCCTTCACTAATGTAGGGCTTTCATATTTACCCAGAATAAAATATTAATTTCTTTTCTTATGTAAATATTGTAGTTGCCTTTAATTCCCCTTGAAATTAAAGAACAGAGAACACAATTAATTGGGACTAACAAACTTTTAAAGATTAATAATCAATAAATTAAATCAAAACAATAACTTAAAAATGGTAAAAGAAAATTTTAAAATTTAAATTCTCTAATTATAAATTAAAGTCAATCTACTATAACTATAAATTAAAGTCAGTCTACTATAAGTATAAATTAAATTCGATCGACTATTAGTATAAATTAAAGTCAAACTATAAGTATAAATTAAAGTCAATCTACCATAAGTATAAATTAAAGTCAATCTACTATAAGTATAAATTAAATTCGATCTACTATTAGTATAAATTAAAGTCAAACTATAAGTATAAATTAAATTCGATCTACTATTAGTATAAATTAAAGTCAATCTACTGTAAGTATAAATTAAAGTTATTATCAGACTGTTTATGAATATTTTCGAAAAGTTATGTTATTTTTATTTGGGTTTGTTTTGTATTTTTTTTTCGGTTTGTTTATTTAAATACGTCAACTATTATAAGCGAGCGTCAACGCCTGTCTTCCCAGGGATGCTACTTCCGGCATAACACATAAATCATCAAGTGAAGAGTCGGCAGCCAATCAGCTCTGGCCTCACCACCAATGCACCTACACACCGGGTTACTTTACCCTTTCTACAGTAGTAAGTCTAGAAGCTTTAACTAGATTAGTGTCAATTTTTGTGGCCACAAATTTCTATATAGAGTGCAAACGACCTTGACGAAGATTTTTGAATTCTCTCATCTCCAAGTGACAAGGCCATCATTTTTCCAAATTTTCTATACATCACCACTCAGCGTTTTTCTTCTATTTGACAGACTCACAACATCTTTTTCACACTTCATTTGTCATCTGGTGGAACAAAACAACTGTCCAGCCCCTTACTTGTCTGTCGAAGACGCTCAAGAAGGTAATGCTCAGGGTTCCACTAGTCTCACTCACTAGTTTAGGCCAGACTAGAGTGGGATAATCTGTTTAAATACAGCTACGAGGGGGACTTCCAGGAGTCTTGACAGAGTTCATATAGCAGTCACAACGCGTCAGCAACCTTTCTCTTTACTCACTCTAAATCTCTCACTACCGTTTTATGTATTACGTGTAAAGTCCAGGCAGTTAGTGCTACATTTCTATTATTCAGTGTTCAGCTTTAATTCCAGATTATTTATCTAACAAACCCAATTTCTCTCCTTCTCAAAACCATTATGGTAAGGTCTCTATTCTTACGGGTTTCCTCACGGGGCAATGTAGATTCAGGAGACACCTGAGGAAGTTGGGCCTAGAAGATACAGATTCTGTGGGGAGATGTGGGAAACTCCAATACATCTCCTCATAGAGTGCGAGGCTATCATCGAAAGAAGAATCAGTAGCCTAGGCTGTTTACCAGGTGGTGCCGGGGGAAATGATCATCCCTAGAACCCTCCTAGATTCTAAGATTCCTTAGGAAGCTCAACTTGGAGGAGTGCTGTAGATAAGCAAGTCTCACCCTTGGGACCAGAGAGGGACGATAGATCATTAGATGATTGCAGTCTGCAGTGCACGAACTATCAAAAAAAAAATATACGACTGAATAGACCAACGATCCCTTACGCGTCTGTTATTCTTTCTGTATTGTAAATATTTCATTGTACTATTTTCTTTACTAACCTACTCACCCAATTAGAAAATTAAAAAGATTGAATTTCAGTTATATTTAATTGGTATCAATATCAACTCCTATTTGTTCCCACTTTACAGTCCACTAAATAAATCGTCACAGACTAAAGAAGAAGATATTTATCATTTATTCCACTGACTCTAAAGTGATAAAAGAGGAAGTATTTCTGCCTTCCTGTCAGTTTTTCAAAATTGCAATTTCACCGGAAATACAAATACGGAAACTATACAAAGACGAAAGCAAGTTAAAGAGTTTAATATTCAGCTCAGTATCATTTAGGAATCCGATATTATAAAGCTGCTTTTCTTTTTTTTAATTTTTTGAAACTTTCACGCGATATTCTCGAATGTAGGCCTTAAAGATTTTTCTTTAAAATTTGATTTCTTTTCTTTCTTGTAACTTAATTTTAAGGTCATTTTTGCAAAGTGTCATTCCTTAAGCATTCTGTTAAACACCTTCACTAGCAATTTAAAATTGAAGAAGATGAAATCAAGTAGTAGAAACTGTGTGATGGAAGCAGAAGCAGAAAATTATATATTTTATTAATATATCAGACAGGGAAGGGAATAGCTAAGTGGTTAGCGTACTGGATTCCCACGCGGATAAACTCCCACCCTGGTTCGAGTCCAGCTGTGCTACCCTTGGATTTTTTCTTCCTAGGAGCCTCTACAACTCATTGTCCGGTGATGGACAGTGTTGTCTGTAACAAGAGAACATTGTTCGGAGGCCGGCAGTACACTGAGAATGCTCCGGACGCCAATGACCATAGATGTTGACGCGGCTTAAATTAAAATAAAATAAAAAAAAATATCAGTTTAAAGGTAATTTATACGTTGGCTTCCAAAAGGATCAAAACCAGGTACAAGGCACCGTTCAGGGAAGACAATAACATTACCTTTCTAATACTCCCTCCGGACGTACGAGTATTGTTCTATCAGTAGTCTTACAAAAATCATTCAGAACGTGAGTGTGCCAAAAGTCCTCACGCGTTGGTCTAGTGGCTAGCGCACTCACCTTTCGTGCGAGAATTCAGGGTTCGATTCCCGTAAGGGCAAAATTGGTGTTGACCCAGCATCGTGATAAAAAGTGGGAAGCTACACTTAGTAGCGCCCTAGGTAGCGAAGGCCGGAAGTAAACGGCTTGGGAACTGTGGCGTCCTTACCACACGTCCCCCATTTAAATCGCCGTCCGTCAAGCCTTAGCCCTTCATGGGCTGTTGCGTCTTAGGGTAGGGGAGTGAGCCAAAAAGTGTTTTAAGTTTAACATTTGTGTTTCAAAAAAAAAAAATCAATCTAGTACAAGAAATTTTGCATATTTATAAGCTTATTATTGTAATTTTCTAAAAATAAAATCTAAATTCAGTTATAGTCAAATTATTTAATGTAACTATCTGGGATCGTCTTCATTGTATCTTAAATATCTCTCTAAAACATATACGCACACATATATGTACGTCCTTTCAACGCTCACGCACAAGCTACACAATCAACATTCTCTTAAATACATTATACTTGGTAAGCTAGTTTGAAAGTTAATCAAATAGTTCAAGATGTTAACTGGCATTCTAACAGCAAAACTAAGTTATTTTTCATGGGTGCCAATTTAAGAATAATCAAGGCTAATTTTTTCAATCAAAATCTTGCTGAAAAATCACATGAACATAATCATGATAGCAGGAACTAGCTAAGGGTCAACATAGGACAAACCACATCCTGTCATCACGCTTATTCACCCGCTCCACTTCGTTTTCTTTGGCAAGATAGCAATTTCCATAACTTCATAAGTTCTTTATAGATCTGCAAAATTTGAAAAAGTGTTTGGATTGAGGTTCTAGTGCTTCATATTCATAGAAGATAAGAAATAACTTTACGCTAGATTCTTTTGTATCAGGCGAAGTTGATCTTTTCGTAGAAATGTTCATCAGAAGACATACATGATGCAAAGCGGATATGAGACATTGCTTCTTTAGATTATCTTTCACATGTTGTTAGTTGTTTAAGAGGGAATAACTTTAATTATATTTTATTAAGATCTAACAAAAACTAAGAGATTTAAATAACAATAACTATTCTATTTAAATTTACGTAATTCTTGTTATAAAAATAAATCTAGTCAATAAATATTCCACAACAAAGTAAATTTATTTTGTTACACACATAGAGAGAGAGGGGATTGGAGACTGTAATAAAGATTTGTCCATCAGCAGTGAAATGCACTTTAGAAGCTATGCTAAATCTACGAATACAGAGCGAAGAACTTCCGGTTACATTAGGCAGCATTAAATTCTACTAAGGAAAAGGATTTGCATTTCAGATCTGGTTTTGGAGGTTAGCGGCCCCTTGAAAGGAACAACTCTTGCTGTTGGTATTGTTTGAAGAGTAAGAGAGCCTGCTGTCTCGCACTTAAATATAACTTCTCTCCCCATCAAGCTCCCCCCCCTCACAACGACCCGAACCGGTATCATGGAAATTAGTTTACTGACTTGAAATTCTAAACAGGGACTTACAATGGGATAAATAATGAAGGAATCCTTGAAAATTACCTATATTTTACACTTCCATAGTAATAAATAATAGTAGTTTTTGGTAACATTAAAAATTTTCTAATTCATTGCAAAATACATTACATTCAATTGTTTCACTTTTAACAGTTTGTTATTTCGTTTTAAAGAGAGATAAATAATTTGTCATATTCTGTTTTTATTGTTTGTCTTTTTTTTTATATGTATAAATTTAAATTAGCATTTCTCTTTATGGTTGATTACACTTTTGAACCACTAAATGCTTTGAAAATACAATTTTTACACTCTTTTACAATTTTTAGATATAGAGTATTATTTAATTGCTGAATTTAATCATCCGTAATCCAATTTTGAAAATTCAGACACCGTCCTGAATTCTTGGCACCAGAATTTACTTTCTTAACTCTCCAACTAAAAAAAAAAACCATAGAGTCCATCAAACTTTACACCAATTTAAGATATTCATCTTTCCTAAATATTATGGCATCAGAAGTTTCATATCTATCTTCTTAGAAATGAAGCAATAAGATAAAAGCCTTGTTGACGACATAAGAAAAGTAAAAAACCTAGATTTTGAAAATTGAACAACTTTTATTTATCAAATGCCAGCTTACTGACCATAAATGTTATAAAGAATAATTTGTCTTGGTTTAAAGTTATGAAAAGTATGGCCTGCCAAAACTAGAGAGATTGAAGCACTGTCAGAGAACAATATAGACCGTTGGAAAGATATTTTTTTCAAAATTAGAAATAAATTTGACATTGAATTATCAAAATAAATTTATCTATCATGGATGTGATTGAATCGCAACATTATTGTCATTACAAAGAAATTAATTTTGACTTAGGTGACAATCACTACTTGAAAAACAATATGGCACTTGAGAATATGAGATGGGTTTTGAAGATAAGAAATGGTGTACTGAAACTTAACTATACTCCATTTAAAGAATATGAACATAGTTTGTGGTTTACTCTGTAATAGCGTTGATATTGAGGACTTGCATCATTTTCTGGTTGTATGTCCTATATTGACAGAATACAGGATTAAATATTTTAATAAGAAAATTGTATCCATTCAGGAAATGTTACAATTTTTAAATGGGAAAACTAGATTTCCTTGATCAACTATTGTAAATCTGCTTATTTGTATAGAGAGCAATTATTGAAGGAATTTAATTATTTGGATAGTTTTAAACTTTCCCCTAGAATATTCGTAAACATAGTTTATGTATTATAAGAATAATTATTTATTGTGGTGTTGGTTACGCAGAGCTGGAAAGCATCAGAAACATTTTCCGTGGTAGCCTGCTTCATTTTGTGGTCATCGACCGGTTTCGGGCGATCGCCCATCTTCAGGATGCGTTTTTCAGACAGTGTGACATATTGCTCTTTTGCTTTAGAAGATAACATTGCATTATTTTTATTATAATTTTCAATTTCTCAGATAACTGTGAACTTATTTCTCTAAGAATCTTTTCTCAAATTTCTAAAAACAACTTCACTAAAATAACTGATTTCAATTTATCAGACTATATCTGTCATCCACTAAATTTGCTCTGTGCAAGTCTGTGTTGTCACATTGTCTGGAAAACGCATCCTGAAGATGGGCGAACGCCCGAAACCGGTCGATGACCACAAAATGAAGCAGGCTACCATAGAAATTATCTCTAATAATTATTTACTTTATTTTGCTATAATAATAGTGAGTTAATTCAATATTCAGATTTAATTTAAGATAAGTACACTACTCAGTGACGGTTAAAATAACCAAACTTTATAAAGTCTTTAGTTTGTTTTAGTTTGTAGAGAAGTTTATTTGTTTCGTTTGTATTTATTATAAATAAAGATATTATTATTATTATTAAATGCCAGCTGGAAAATTGCGTGCTATTGTTTGATGATTAAATTTTTTTAAGATTTTAACATTTTTATAGGATGTGATAAAATGTTCACTTTTTGTCCATATTACCATTCCATCTCCCCAATACTATCAGCAACTAAAAGTTGCATGTCAAAAGTAAATCAGTTAAAGACTGATTGGGTGGCGGGGGAAACACCGCCGCTCTCTCAGTTTTGGAGGCGGTGCACTGTTCGCTGGTGCTTAATATTGACATGGAATAATCACTACAATTAATTCCAAGCGTTATCTATTAAATAAACTTTACACATTTGAAACTTCCTCACTTTCTATTTTTTTTAAAAAGGAAACATCATGATTTTTTCTTTATTGTTTACGGCTTCCTTTTTATCCATAAATTGGAAACAGATATCGTCTGAATGATTTCAATTTATATAATCTAATAGAGCAGTTATTTTAGTGAAATTGTTTTAGAAATTTGAGTAAAGATTCTTAGAGAAATAAGATCACCAGTTATCTGAGAAATTGAAAATTATAATAAAAAAGACAGGTTCATAATTCAAAGTTCATGTTATTGTTTCTAATAAATAACTAGCTTAAATTCAGTTAGTTCTATTTTAAGAACTAATATTTTTTTATGCAGTAACACCCTTATTGTTCATTAGATTATTGGTATATAAGATTTATAAGCTTTCTAATGGAATTGAATATAAAATAACAAAATAGATTAATTAAGAATCCAGTTAAAATTTTAAAAAAAGTAACTTTATTTAGTAAATTTGGAATATTTTCACTAAGCGGATCAAACTTTTATCATGTTTTGTTTGGAAATTTAACAGAATCATTTTATAAGAATGGCTCATTAGGTAGTCATTATAGCTAGTCTACAGGTTAGGTTGTGTGATGTGATGGCAAGAAGAAGATATAATTTTTAAATAATTTATAAATCTAAAAATTATAACTAGTGGTTCCAGCCAGCCGCTATCTGCAGGTCAAGAACCGCGGCAAAACCCTTTCAAACAAGGGTCAATACACAGTCAAAAGAACCGCCGCCGGCAAAACCCTTTCATACAAGGGTCAATGTACACCTGGCCTGTATTTCCTTCATACAAGGGTCAATGTACACTCAAGAGGCCACCTGGCTACCATCTGTCGCCACCCCGGACCGACCTACCTAAGGTCAATATACTACGCGAGATGTCTTAGTGTGGCACGTACTTACACATCAGCCGATGTGTGAGTGATGCAAATATAAACGTCGCTCCACTGGAGGAGGGGATCAGTATTCATCAATCAGTTACATATCAGTTCACATCAACCAGTACGAAAGATCAGTTCATCAGTTCAGCAGTTAAGTTTCACACATCGCGAGCGCGTCCCTATTCAAGGTTTTAAACACTATTTCTTTAATATTTATTAATCATTTCATAATTCTTATATTCATTTACAATTGTGCATCTTAGTTTATCTATTTCAAAACACTTTAAATTATTTGTTAAAATATAGTTTATTTTCATAAATCAGTAGTACGTATTTCGAATAACAACTCTCTAAAACTCTCTAACTAACAATCACTTACTCCTCACTTCAACTCCCGATACCAAGACATCTGATTCCAATACAGTTGTATTAAAGTGTGGTGTCATTAGATTCATTTGTAATGTATTTGGGTGTGATGTTGAGTTTGTAGTAGTGGTAGTGTGTAGCACGAGCGTTTTAGTGAAAAGGGCTTATAAGTTTGTAATTTTAAAAGAGAATGAAGTCTAGTAATAATAAAGAAGTCACACTGTTTTTCAAAAGATATATTCTCTAAGAGAAATTAAGTTAACAACAATATGCTTATAAATTAATTGGAATAATTCTTAAAATTTGATATGGCTCTGATGTTTTCACTTTGGTAGCTAGAACGAGTCTGTAGTAAATTTAAGTATTTTACAATATCACACTATTATGTTTAAGAAATTAAGTATTTATCAAGATTAATGCAAAACTGGCACAGATATTTAGAGAGCGATTCCTGAAGCGTCCTGTCTGAAGGTAGAGTTAAGACTATCTACTCTTTACTCTTTTAAAGCTGATGGCTCTCTTCTTTGGAATTGCTCTCTCTCTCGCGGGGGAATTTTCTTACAAAGGTTTGCCCTAACGGGATTTTGTGCCTTTGCTTTTCTATTTAGTAATGACCAGATTTAATATACCTGGTTCTAAAATACACACTTTTTGAAGGTAAATTCACAGCACTAAAATAATTATAAAATATTAACAAAAATACAATTTTGGATACTATAAAATATTCAGAAACTTTAAACTATTATTTTTCGATTTTGTCCTTATGTAATGTAATTGGTGATGTGATGATGTGTAGTTAGGTAGCTTGTGGCGTAGCGTTTTAGCGAAAAGGGCTTGTATGTTTGTTTGAGATAGATTATAAGAATTAAGAGTAATTAAGAACACACTACTGTTTTATAATAAATATATTCTGTTAAAATAATAACTACAACTTATTTGATATTATGAACTTATTTAATTTATTGTGAAACTGGCACTGATATTTAGAGAGCAATTCCTGAAGTGTCCTGTTTGAAGGTAGAGTTAAGACTCTTCTACTCTTTACTCTTTTAAAGCTGATGGCTCTCTTCTTTGGAATTGCTCTCTCTCTCGCGGGGGAATTTTCTTACAAAGGTTTGGCCTAACGGAATTTAGTGTCTTTGTTTTCTCAATAGCAATGACAGATTTAATATACCTGGTTCTAAAATACACACTTTCTGAAGGTAAATTCACAGCACTAAAATAATTATAAAATATTAACAAAAATACAATTTTGGATACTATAAAATATTCAGAAACTTTAAACTATTATTTTTCGATTTTGTCCTTCCACTACACATTGCTGGTAAATAAACGTTGGTTATTTTATAAGATATTTTATATCTTACTATTATCTGCTAAAAAAAAAAATCACTTCACTCCTGCAAAATAGGTTATATAAGGACGTAACTCTATATACCACAAATACATTACTATTATTGAAGTTCAAGTATTATTATAATATGCCCCAGATACGATATATTATATGAAATTTATGGCAGATTTTAATTCGTTTAATGGAATTCATTTAAGTTAATTTTTTTTTTTTTTTGGATTCGTTTCAGCGGTTCAACCATTAATAATATTTAGGTCAGAAAGATTCCCTTTAACCTTTTTTTTTTCTTTAATACAAATTAATATTTTTTTCTATTTTCGATGTTATAATTTCTTTTATTTTTTTTTGTTTCTACACAATATATTATATACCCAAGATTATCTCATTTTGTTTATAATCTTCTTCTGAAAAAAAATTATTATGATGACGATTAATGGTAGCAATAAAAAAAAAAAAGGCAGACGAACGTGTGAGATAAATTTTGATCCCAAAGGGATTAAATCTGATCGCTCACCCTCTAACAAGGGGACCAGGGATGTTAAAGTTAACTGCTGATAATATAGTAGAAAAGGGGAACGAATGAAGTTGTGTGAAACTTAACGAAAAGTTAAAATGAAGTCGCAATTTAGGTTCATTAGAAGCTACATTTTAGTTGCGGCGCAATCAATGTTCAAATATAAAAAATAAATTAATTGTACAATTTTTTACAATTCATTTTTTTTTAGTTTTAAACACTTTTTTCATTCTTAAAAATGATCTGATTGCTTTTCTTATTATATAGGTTCTGGAATAATACAATTTATTAAAAATATACGATAGAGAGAAGCCTTATTTAGTAGTATTATCATACACTGTTTATATGTATATAATATATATACCAATTTAAAGGGAAGTGGACTAGCCACTTTTTAGGAATCTTGGTGATCCTGCGGGTATCTGGGACTAACACACGAACATGCAAGAGTACCCGTGCATGTTGCTACTTGGGAAATAACGACCTCATGGATTAACAAGGACAAATACAGTACAAAACTGGGGTCTCCGTCCCAGTTAATTGGCGCAAGCTAATGGAGAAGGAAGGGATTAGTATGTGATATCGCGCTGGACTAGCAACACGGAGGTCCCGGGTTCGAATCCAGCATGCTACCCTTAGATTTTCTCTTCTTAGGAGCTTCTACAGCTCACTGGCCGATATTGGATAGTGTTGTCTATAGATAGAGAACACTGCTCTGAGGCCGGCGTGCATTGGAGAAGGCTCCGAGGGGAGGGGAGGCACATTAGATCTTTCAGATTCGCAATGCAGTAATCCCCTAAAACAATTTAAAACTACACGAACACCATTTAACACAGCAATCCCTCCATTTTCAAGCAATACACATAAAACTTGCAGCATAAGTAGGTGGATGTGTTTACTTAAGTCTATTGTGAGTTTAAGCGCATGCACAAGCAAACTTTACGCACACTATTACACACACTGGCCAATAATTAAACATTGCCTATTATTTTGACGCGTACATTACATTGTGTTTACAAAACCTTAAAGGAAATCTTCGGTTGCAAAGATGGTAGCTGAGTTAAGAAGCACACGAAACGCCAAGTTTCGATCGCTTGAGATATACTGGATTTGATTTCCGGTCTTAGTCTTGGATATTATTTGATATATTAATTTACAGTAAAGTATGTTTGCTGTCCGCCTCCCTACACGAACTTGTGATCGATAGTTGCATGTAAAAACCTTCCTGAAAAAAAATTGGCAGTACTTTATTTAATTTTATATATAATCAATATTCCATTTTTAATAGTAAATCGAAAGAATCGTTTTTTTACGAAGCAAACATTATGAAGAACTGAAAAACTTGTGTGAAGAAATTCGGTTCATAGATTTTTACCAAATATTCTTTGGGATCGCAGGGAAAAACTTACACGGATTCAATTTGGGCTAATTTTCGATTTGTGGTTGTACCACCCGTATAAATAAAATTACACTCTTCCCAAAGATCTGCCCCAGAAATATATCTGCTAAGGAAATCTCAAAATATGTATTTTTTAGGAAAAAATAAAAAATAAAATGAAAACTGCACTCTTTGACAGTTTTTTAAACTACCGCTTTTTAAATCTAATCGATACTTATTGTTGTAAGAGTCTTCTCTGTCAATTTACATATTTATAACAAACAAATTTTCTTGAAACTTACAATCTTCTAATTAAATATTTAGTTCATCATCAATGAAAAAAATCTAAGGAGAATCTTAAACTTTAACGACTTTTACTTTCTCTTACTCCTAGTAAGAGGAAGTATTGTAATCGTGTCAAATTTTCGATATAGAGTTTTCATCGGAAATATCCGTTTTGAGGTATCCTGAGTCAAAAAAAGTGGTTTTTAGCAAATGGTCTCTTGTGTGTGTGTGTGTGTGTGTATGTGAACAGCATAGCTCAAAAACGATAAGCCGTAGAAAGTTGAAACTTGATATTCCGTTTAGGTATTACCATGGCATCTCACAGTGGATCATCTGTCAAAATTCCTCAAGCGTAAGTATCTACTTTACTAGTTGTTTTTTTTTTGCTTTTTTGCGTTTTTCTCAAAAATGGCTCCTACGATATTCTTCACACTTGGTATATCAACTGCATATACAAAGAGCTAAAACTTTTATTTGAAACATGTGATGGCATATCACAAGTCAAATTAGTTCCCTGCTGTCCGCAAGGAACGCCAAGGTCGTATAAAAGGAAACGAAGCCAACCAAGGGTTGGGGATGAAGCACCGTCATACTTCCCCTACCACAGGGGTCAGAATTGAAGGAAAAAGGGACAGTGGAGGCCCTATTCTATGGCCTTGTTCAAGAGCGAAGACATCTTCCGTGCAATCAGCCAACCACAAATATCTAGTCTACACATCAGCACTTGCCTATTTCTCAGTCTCCCATTGAGTTTCTCTCTCTGTCTCTTGATCTCCTCTTAAGTGAAGTCCTTAGAATCATAACTGTATATACATTAATTATAGTGCAGTAGTAATAGCATTTAGTATATAGCAGTAGTAATAGGTTTTATTTATACGGGTGGTACAATCACAACTGTCTGTTTAGTAAAATAATTTAAGTCCGATAATAATATTTGCAGTTATTTGTCAGGTACATTTGAATAGCGTATCATAATGCTACTTATTTGAAATTCAATTAAAAGAGATACTCCAGGGCGATTTAATTAAAATCTGTGAAATATAACACTCACTTCATTGAATTAATTCTTCAAAAAAGGATCCAGTAATTTTGTTTAAAAAGTCCGGTTTATTCAGTATATGTAACAAGCTCTTAACACTTTTATTTTTAAAAAATTATTTGGAAATTGAAACTTTGATGACTTTACTGTTTTTTAAGCGCTATAGTATATTGTGAAGTACCACCATCCATAAATATTTAGGGTTTAATTAAAGTTTCTTGTTTTAGGATAAAAAGGGCAGGTGAAAGCGAGTATTTTTTCTAGCGCAAAATATGCTTTTCTCTTCCACATTTAAATTATAAAACGAATGCGATTGCATCTTTTTGTTACAAAAAAAGTTTTTTTTTCGCTCTCAGCGAAGTTTTTCAAGCAGTTTTTATAATATTGTAAGATTTTTCTACCTTATAAAATAGCCAACAGTTATTTATCAATGGAAGTGAATTGAATGACAGCTTCCCTTAATACAGTCTTAAACTGTTGACAAACTGAATCATACACTATAATGATTACTCAATGAACCGCCTTATAAGATTATTTTGTTAAATTTCCAGACATAACATGATAGAGGTTTGACCCCTTATTATGCGATAGGATATAAACATTTCAAATTTTTGTTATAGAAAGTCATTAGGTATCGTAACAAATGTACCCTTTTTTTTATTATGGTTGGGTCTGCAGAGCTGAAAAGCATCCGAGATATTTTCCATGATAGCATGCTTCTTTTTGTGGTCATCGACCGGTTTCAGGCGTTCACCCATCATCAGGATGTTTTTGTCAAAACAGTGTGAATAACATAGACTTGTCCAGAGCAAATTAAGTTTATACACTGGTCCTTAAAGTGCTTTGTGTAAAATAAAGACCTTTTTTTTGCATGTTTCCATTTTTTGAAAAAGAACAATGCATACAAGCCTTTTCAAAAGTGCAAAAACACAACATGTGACCCTAACCAGGTAATGAGAAACCCCGCTCTAGGAAACCTAGTTAGGTCTTAACAAAGCACTTTAAGAGCCAGTGTATAAACTGATTTTGCTCTGACATACTGATAATGGACGAACGTCCGAAACCGGTCGATGACCACAAAATGAAAGAAAATATTTCACGGAAAATATCTTTGATCCTTTTCAGCTTTGCGGACTTAAGCACAACAAATACATATAGAGCTCCGAATTGCGTACACACTTAAGCAAAGCAGATGTTTGTTTTTTTCACTATTTAATTCTCAGCTTCTCTTGTTATAAACCGAAGTGAAATGTTTTTGGTGATGCGTATTTGTAGTGAATGAATGAAATGAATGAATTACTAAAGGAAAGATTATATTTTTCAAGACGTCTACGTAGCTGGATTAAATTGCCTCCAACCGAATGGTTATTATCGCGTAATAACTTTATAATTTGCGATCTATTAAGAACACTCATAAATTCAAAATTCACAAGAGATTAGGGTACAGTGGTACAAATACAAAATTTTTAAAAATGAAATTCAATAGAAACTTTAATTATGGGAAATATTTAAGATATTTCCGCTGAGAAAATAATTGAAATTATCTGATGGATAATTTGTTTAATTATTAAATTGAAAATTGTACGTACTTGTTAATTTGTGGATTCTGGTTGAAAATATTCCAACCTTGCCACCAATGAAATGTTTTTGGTAATGCATATTTGTAGTCGCTTGAGCGGTTTTGTAAAAGGGATTGTAAGTATGTTTGAGATAAAGATAGAAGTATTAAGAAATAATCAAGAGATCACACTGCTTTTAATATAGATATATTATTCTCTATGAGAAATTAAGTTACTTTAAAATATCACAATAATAAGCTTATAATGAACTCTTATAACTTAAAACTGGAACAGTTCTGATGCGTTCTCCTTGGTGTCTACAACAAGTCTGTCTTGACACCAAGGAGATTGTTCGTTCAGTTCCTCCCCGGTGATGAGAAGGGGGTAGTACAATGCCATAAAGGTTCTTGAACTTTTTCAATAACTGTACTTTTCTACCTGAAATGTCCTTTAGCAAAGGGAATGGTCACATATTCTTGATATTTTTTATTTTTTCAAATAAAATATTTTTTTTTGTTTCTTGCATCCATCACAGAAGCTAATTAATAGTGTTTCCAGAACGAAAGCATTCACTATCTTTGCCGTGAAAGCAAAAAAAATCACACGCGTCTAATCAATTCATTGTCTGAGGATGCTGAAAAGTACTGAATCCTTATAGACCCTATCTGAACTTTGAGAGACGTTCATGGAGTCGAAAGGCGGAGATTGTGGGCTTCTAACATTCGCCAGAAAAAAAAGTGATCGCTTTCATTCTTTGTTTTCAATTTCTTGGTGTTCGTTTTCTCACTAGACTGAGATCCTTCGACAAGCAATCGTCAAAGGTAATCATTACTCCAAAGCAACTTCATAAAAGACAAAATTTGTTTTATAAAATGAAAGGTGGACTAAACTTTAAAATAAAATCGTTTGCAATTAAATACAAAGTTCCATTGGAAATTCTTTATCGATTTTAACATGATGATAGAACGTACATAGGATATACAAACAAAAATTCTATCCTGAATTTCTACCTTCGTTGAGTTCTTATTACAAAGTTTGAATATATATAAAAAAAAATATCATCAAAGATAAGTTTACAATTATTTAAAACAGAAGGTTCAACATCCAATCATTGAGAAACATCAACAATACACCTTCTGTTCGCCCACAATCTGTTCAAAGTTTGTTTTTTTTTAATAGAAATAATTGTAATGCTAAGCATGGAAAAAGTTAAGTGTATATAAAAATTACAAACTCTTCAATATTCAAAAATAAAACTTATAAATATTTAAATAATTTTTTTTTTGTTTGTTTGTACTCACTTCGTAACGAATGGTATTAATTATTAACAACATTTTATAGGTTAATTCATTTTGCTTCAGGTAAATGTGTTAAATTATTAATTGCAGCCTATCAAGATGAAGGTGTTGACAGAACTGAATTGAAATAAAAAAAAACAGAAAAAGAAAGTTCTACCTGGTCGTATTTTATTATACAGTTTTGATTATGTTGATATTTATAGAACACATCTCAGGTTCATTATCTGAATACGGTTGTTGTTCCCCTTGTCGGCTGTGTATACCTGTTATAATAAGACTTATCTTTTTTTTTTGTTCCACTTCTTTGTTCGTTTTAAATTTTGAATATAAATTATTTTAATTTATTTTTATTTAATTTAATCCATTTTTTTTTTTTACGCTACATTTTCTATTATCTGTCAATTATTTGGTTCTATTTTTTTTTTCTCTCTGACTGCTGTAAGCTGAAGTGTTGCGATCGTGTTAAATTTTCGATATCGCGTTTTCACCGGAAATATACTGCACATTAAGGTCCACTGAATCCAAAAAAAAGTGGTTTTTAGAAATTCATCAGTGTGCATGTGATTGTGTGAGTTAGCATAACTCAAAGAAGGAAAATCGTAACAACTTCAAACTTCATATTTAATTTAAATGCTATCATGGAATCCGATAATAAGGATTTGATCATAATCGGTAAACCGGAAGTACTACTTTATTGAATTTATTTATTTATTTATTTATTTTTTATGGTGAACTGAATGTTTCTTCTTTAAACATTGTACGTGTATATCTAATGTATCTATAAATAGATACAATTCTTATTTGAAACACTTCTTCGGGAAAATTCACTTAAATGTGGATTAGGAGGTAATGAAGGGTAATTATTTCCTCTAATGTGCTATTTTGTTTTGCCATACCAGTCTGTTATCTATATAATATTAATGAGAATTAAATACGTTGCCAAAACTCTTCCGAGTTTGATGAAAATCAGGTAACTAGAAGTGTGACCTTACTGAGTAGTCGTTTCAGTTTTCGGCGATTCTCCTTAATAATCGAATGATTTCTTAAAGATCCGGTTTTAATCCGCTTAAGTCCAAACTAGACAATAACTCTAATTGGAAGTAACCTGAGCTCTTTCCAGTCTCCTCACAACCAAAGCAATCCCATAAGATAGTTGGGTGTTTCTTCCTCCGTCCTTTCTTCATCCCACTGAGCTTATACTAAGGGATGAATGCTGTGGAACTGTCCATGCTTGGAACAGACACATTAACAGTAGTCTCGGGACCAATAAAGGGTATGATTGGCGCTTAATTTGACCAACCTATGTACCTTCCCTGATGTATGTAAATTGTTGGCTTATCGGCCAGGCCAAAAAAGCAAAAACACAAAATATTTTTAAGTGTTTTTTTTATTTTTTATTTATTTATTCAAACCCGACGTTTCGGGCAAACATTGTTTGCCATCTTCAGGGGCTCTCTCAAAATATGAGAAGACAGAAAACTTACTCAAGTATTGACACAACTAAAAATGTTACAATAAGTTCTATGTTCTCTCATAGTGAGAGAGCCTCTGAAGATGGCTAACAATGTTTTGCCGCGAAACGTCGGGTTTGAATAAAAATACACTTCAAAATATTTTGTATTTTTGTTTTTAGCTTGGCCGATAAGCCAACAATTTACATACACATCAGGAAATGTAAATAGGTTGGTCAAATTAAGCGCCAATTTACCCTTTATTGGTCCCGAGACTACTGTTATTGTATCTATAGACAAATGTCTGTCAAACTTCCAAGCATGGACAGTTCCACACCATTCATCCTTAAGTATGAGCTCAATGGGATGAAGAAAGGACGGAGGAAGTAACACTCAATTATTTTATGGGATTGCTTGGGTTGTGGGAGAACTCGAAAGAGCTCAGGTTACATCCGCTTCTCTTATTGTGAGAGAGCTCTGAAGATGGCAAACAATGTTTTGCCGAAACGTTGGGTTTGAATAAAAATACACGTCAAAATATTTGATTTTTTATTTATTTATTTTTTTTTTTTTATCCTGGCCTTGCCGATAAGCCAACAATTTCAAACATCACATGAAATTAAAGGCCAACTGCTGCAATAATATTTACCTTCTCATTCCCAAGATTCCCATATAACCTGATACCCAGACTAGACTTTTTATTTAGACGAAGGAACAATTTAGTACCAACTTGGAAGTGAATACATATAAACTCAGCGACTTCAATGCAACTTAACTATCTGAGCAGATTAAATTCCTTTAAATTAGTATTGTACACTCATCAGACATAGAACAAAGAATAGTATAATCCTCAGGGGTCCATTCACCAAGAGATACTGCCAAATGATCTTCTATGTCAATATAGATCGCAGCTGTGATTCTTTAACTAATAGTCTTTTGTAAGTTAAGTTGCAGTGTAAATTCAGTTATGTGGGCCCACCAGTTCAAGTTATTTAACAGAGAGCGGAGCGAAAGTTTGCTAAGGCTTTCCTCAAAATCCTTCCTTTCTTCAGTCTGTAACATGCTGTATTTGCAATGTAAAGTATGTTTAATTGTGAACAACAGACAAATACCTAAATTGTCTTATTTATTATAAAGTAATAGTTGATAAGTTTTAAATCAATAATTTTGACCTAACATTTTCTCTTTTAATTATAACAATTTACTTCTAGATATATCTTTGATATATGTATGTCATAAAATCATTTTCATATTTTGGTCAACAACTATATAAAAGCAAACAATTTCAATATTCATTGTTAGTTCAGTGAGAATATAGGTGAATTGGAGTTTCAATTACAAACAGATTGTCCTCAGAGATTTCTGTATAATTATTAGCTGTAAATATATGGTCTTTTGATAGTCTACCAATGCTTTGCTGAATTGGCTACACACACACACACACACTCTCTCTCTGTGATAAATTTCAGCATGGTTGCTTCAAACTAGGTCATTTGTTTTAAACTTTATACTTGTATAAAAGTGATTAATTAACTTTCCTTTTAAGTTAGTTTAAGTTTCATTCTGTTTATTAATTAAAAATATTTTCTAATTAACATTAAGAATGCCTAAATTTTCAATTACTAAATAAAAATTTGTTAAAAGCACTGGAGGCAGTATCTTTTTATTTTTTACATTTTATGGCGTCGACTGCTCTGGTCATTAGCCATATACTTTGTCTTCCTAAATCTCGTGAATAGTAACTATATATGGAGCTACACTCTGCACATGGAAATTCCTCTATTTATTCCTTCAATGTCCACTTCGTTGTTCAACTATTTACGAACACGCTGCGAGCAATGATATCTAATATACTCCTAGTAAATCACATTACGACCACTACCATACCAATAAATACGTTCATTCCCATAAATACATCATTCTTTTATATAATAATGTAACCTACTTATAAGTATGGCTTGAAAGTGGCTTGGATATTCCTCCCGTCTCTTTAATGCTAAGCTAAAACTCTGCACAACATTTACACACAGCCATCACTATCACATTCAAACAGGTGCCGATGTTGCCAATCCCGGCTCAGACCCACACCCCTCCAAGAGTCAGTGGCTCCTGAGTGCGACCTCTGGCCGGTATTGCCCCCCCCCCACACTCATTCACACGTATCTTTTATACCTATATCTAAATCTTATATTATCACTTACGATATAGTGGGATTGTAGTACTCTATACCTACATTCTGTCTAACCTACATAAACCTACGTCACTCAATCCTCTTTCATGCACAGTATTCTCTTCCCAATTTGTTAATTTCTATTAACAAGTGTTATTCAAATGGAATTTTACTCCTTTTTTTTTTTGCCTTTATTATAATAGTAGTCATTTTGTAGAACCATAATATTTTGCATATAAATTTCGAGTTTCAAGAATAATTGTTTAAAGAAAAGTTAGAAAATGCAGTAATGCAGCAAAAATGTTTCACTTCACAATTTTTAAGACAACTATCTCACACGCTTTAAGTGCAATTAGTTAAAGAAATCAATTTTATATATATATATATATTTATTTGCATCTGTATAATATATACATTGGCAAATGTGTGTGTACAAGATATTATACAAATTGTGACACTGAACTGGGATCAGCGCCACAACTAGGGCAGCGTGATAGAAGAAACCAGCCAGCGCTAGAACTTCCTAGGACTTATTGGCAGGTTGGGAGAGAAAGAGATCACGAGGCCAGCGACGCTTTAATCGCCGTGGAATATTTTCAGGTGGGGACGGTGTGGATAATGATTGGGCGACAGGATTTAGGTGGACTTCTAGGTTTTTTTGTAGAATTTCTGGAAGCAGGTGTGGATAAGATCATTGACGAATGGAATGTGTTAGGTTGGGATGGAGGGTTCGATTAGAAACATAATAGGGTGCATTAATTATTCGACGAAGGACTTTAGATTGGAAAGATTGTATTGGTTGTATGTTGGAGGGTTTTGTGGAGCCACACAATTCTGCTCCATATGTTATGTATTGTCATGGTGGATTTAGGTCCAAGAAGACTCCTAAGTAGTCCGTAGCGTCTGTTTAGTGCTTTTCTTTTAAGTCTTGTGTGTGGGTTCCATGTTAGGCGACAGTCTAAATAGAGACCTAGGAATGTACTTCGGTGGATGTGGGTATGTCTGAACCGTTAATAGTTAGTGGTTGGCAGGTCTGTCGTCTTAATGTGAATGTAACCTGGACACACTTGGTGGGGTTTAAGCTTTATTCTCCATTTTTTACACCAAGTTTCAATGAGTTCAAGGTGCTCTTGTGTAATGGTAGCGACTTGAATATGATCTGAGTGGGAAGATAAAATTGCAGTGTCATCAGCATAGGTCGTTATTAAGGTTTGGGGATGAGTAGGAATATCAGCAGTGCAGATGGTATATAGGATTGGTCTCAGTATACTGCCTTGGGGCACGCCTGCACAGATCGCATGCAGATCAGACTTCTTCAACGCCGCACCTCACCCTGAAGAAATCAATTAATTTTTACTAAGTATTGCGATCGTGTCGTCAAATTTTCAATATCTAGGTTTCACTGGAAATATGTGCTTTAAAGTCCCCTGAGTTCAAAACAAATAACTTTTAAAAATAAGCTTCTGTGTGTTCGTGTGTGCATGTGCACAACAAAAAAAAAGGGCAGAAAATTCAAACTTGATATATAGTTTAAAGTGCTATTATTTACGCTCGACAGTAAGATTTCTATCAAAATCGGTGAATCGGTAGTAATACGCACTACTGAATGGATTTTTCCAGTATTTTACGATTTTCTTGAAAATGCCTCAAATGATTTTCTTTAAACTTTGAACAAATACTATATACATATAGATCTATGACTTTTATTTGAAACGCGTTTTTTTTTCCGGGAAAATGCAATTTAAGAGGGGTTTTTAGGGACAAAATCACAACAACAACAAACTGAAAAACCTATTCAGTAAACACGCACTTCCGGATCGATTTTCTTCAAACTGGGAATTTTGGCAACTTATATAATTCTAATTAATATTATTTACTTGACAGAATTGTATAGCACATTATTGAACTAAAATAGCACATTAGAGGAAAACATATCTCCCCTCCCATAAAAAAGTCCCCTTAAATGAATTTTTCCAGTGAAATATTGCAGATAAAAGTTGTAGCTCTTTGTATGTGTAGTTGATATACCAAGTTTAAAGAAAATCATTGGAAGACATTTTTTTGAGAAAAATCACAAAACATAATGATGATGAAAAAAAAAATATTCAGTAAAGTGGCACTTCCGGTTGATGAATTTTGCGGTGAAGTCTGATGCGGAAGTAGTACCTAAACGGAATACCACGTTTGAACTTCCTGTAACTTTTCGTTTTTTTACATTTACACACACACTTATAGACAGATTTTCTAAAAACCACTTTTGTGAACACCAGGGGACTTCAGAACTTGTTTTTCTGGAGAAAACACAATTACGAAAATCTGGCACGATCGCAATACTTCCTGTTTAGTATTCTTTTAAATTTAAGGTGCGTCAACATTTGTGATCATTTGTAGCCTTCTCAGTGCACTATCGGCCTCCGTATATACTGTTCCCTCTCGTTGCAAACAACATTGTCTATAATCGGACAGTGAGCTGTAGAAACTCCTAGGAAAAGAAAATCTAAGGGTAGCACAACTGGATTCGAACCCAGAACCTCTAATGGGAGTCCAGAGCACTAACCACTAAGCTAATCCCTTCCCATTCTTTTTAATATTTTTAGTAAAAGAAAGTAAAAATGTCTGTTTTTAAATATTATAATTGTTGTAGTATTTGGGGGGGGGGAGTGGGCATTCTTCTAGGTTATAGTCATAAAACTTCCGCAACATTATGTAAGGGTGTTGTGAGGAGATGTTGGTTGTTGATGATGATAGATAAACACCTTAAGATTGGTTTAAGATATATAATTGATATGTGTATATATATAACTGACTGCCAGGGACTTTACACTTTAGAATTTATAACTGAACTGAACTGACAGACTGACTTGGCTAAATCATGTGTACGGATTGTGAATCAACAGAATGTCTGATGTGTAAGACTGAATTGAACAGAATGATCTCTCGACTGTCTCTCTCTCATATATATATATACTGGCCGAGCCTCTCTTCTCTGTGCGAGAGGGGCTGTTTCTCTCCGCTAGAGTGGATGAGTGGTGGGGGTTTACTGGTTCACTAAAACCCCTACAATTGTAATAATATTCAGTATAAACACTAATTGCATCAAGTTCCAGCAACATTATGCGTTGTAGTAAATGAAGACAGTTGATTTATAAACATACAGTGTAAAGCCCAGCTTCTCTAAGTCCATTGCTTGGGTCCCCCCCCCCCAGCAAGGGAAGTTGTACTTTAGGCTGAGTACTTGAGGCCCTTACATGTTAGTAAAGGTACATCGCCATACTCCTCGCACACTACAGACAGTATATGAAGGAAAGCGCCAAATCAATGTACCCTTGAATTGCATTTCAATACTCACTTCAACAACATTATCATATGTCAATAACTGTTAGGGTAGTCCACCTATATCCTCCGCTTCTATGAATAAATGTTGTACCTTAGGGGTGGATATACCCCAAGTTTTCAAGTTGACAGTTGAAGAGAGTTTCCGTTTTTTTTGTTGACATTATCACGTACACAACATTTAAAGTACATCTTATGAAAACTAGATTTACATCATTCTTGTCAAATAAATCTCTTCAAAATATTTATCTTATCTTATAATCATTTCTGTTTTCTTCCAGGTGTTAACTTACTTATACTTTCAACCGTTCCTTCTACAGTAAACTTAAATTTCTATTTCTTATTTTTCTATTTTGCTGACATAAGAGGAGAAACTATTGCGAACATATCAAATTTTTGAAAATGACCGGAAATGAAACATACATAGAGTAAAAAAAAAAAAAAAATGTTTTTGGTTTAGACTGCGCTGTGATATATATCTTAATGAACAAAATACGTTCAAAACCAACAATTATTGTAGAACTAAATTCCTAAGTTTATTTTAATTATACACGATTTTCTCAAAATTATTAATATACTAAATACAACCTTAATAGATTTTAAGATATGCAAAGCCGCCTTCTCAAAATGAGGCCCACGGATCTTAGGCGATCTTGGAGATTTTGGTTGCGGAGCCGCGATTAAACGAGATATAAAAGGATAAAGTTAGATAAATTCCATTAAAAACTATGTAGAAAGAACAGGAAACTAAAACATATAAACCATGAGAATTAATAGGTGCATCTTTTTTGCTCTTACTCCCAAATTTTCGATATTGAGTTTTTCACCGGAAATATAAGCTTTGAGATCACCTGAATCCAAAAAAAAAGTGGTTTTTAGAAATTGGTCAATGTTTGTGTGGATGTGTGTGAAAAGAATATCTCAAAAACCAAAAAATTTGCAGGAAGTTTAAACTTGGTATTCCGTTCAGGTACTACCACCGCATCAGGGCGTACCACAGCACCGTTCAGGTACTACCACACGAAGATTTCGGGCATAATCCATCAACCGAAAGCTTTAATACGCCAGATTTCATCTATTTGGAAAGTAATCTTGCACAAACTTTTTTATATACTCTGTGTAATGGGTCTCAGATGTCTTGGTGAGATGTTGTGATGCGATGAATAGTTGGGAGTCAGTTAGAGATTTTAAAGAGTTGTTATTCGGAATATGAATTACGAATTTACGAAAATAGATATATGCATATTTTAACAATAATTTAAACGTTTGAAAAGATAAACTACAATTAATTTAAAATGATTTTAATTGTAACTAGAATGCACCAACTATAATAATTGATAAATAATATGTGTTTAAATACTTAGATAGGGACGCGCTCCGATGTATGAATTATGTCACTGGTAGGATCTTGATGTAACGCTGATGAAATACTGAAGAATAGTCCTCCCCACTTCCTGTAGAGAGAGACCTTACATTGCCATCACCACACATTGACAAGTCTTGTAATTACGGGTTACACTCAAACATCTCTTGCCGTGTGTTAACCCTAGGTATTGAATAGGTCGGTGAACTGGTGTGGCGACAGGTGAGGGTAGTTATCAAAGGACTGTAGCCAGGTGGTCGGTCTTTTGAGTGATTCGGTTGTGAGATCTTTGTGAAGAGAGTTTCCTTTGTGAAGAGTCTTTGGCGGGCGGTCCCTTTGACCGTGCCCTGACCACAGCTATTTTATTGCAATAATAGCGTCTGGCTGGCACCACTAGTTATAATTTTTATAATTAAAAATTATATATTTCTGTTATCACTCCTTCTTGTTATCACAATACATCTGCAACTTCATTTGAAGCATTATAAGCGATATATTCATTTGCCTGCTTTCAGGTACCCTTATATACTCTCAAGAAGAATTATAGATGACAAACTTTTCTGGTACAAAGAATGGGGACAGGTCGAACACTGAGTACGAAATTATGGCAATACTAAATTAAGCGAATTTACTTAGCAAAGTGAAAATAAATACGATGAATAGCTTTAGATCAAAATTCTGTAGTCAGCATCATACCCTCTATAAAAACATGAAACCTATTGCTAACATTTTCTATAGTGAGTTTGATGCGCGTTCGATAGGGTGGATTGTGAAGAAGGCGCTAGAGGTGTACTTTTGTACTTAAATGGCTACTCCTTTACTAAAGATATAAAATTGTGCTCGCTTTGTAATTTGAGTGCCAGAGAAACTGTGTTTCATTTCATAACAATTTGCCCTATTTTGAGCGAATTCCGCCAAAGGTAGTATTTCAAGAAGCGTTCACTAAATTTTCTTGAATTTATTGGATATTTGAACGGGAAAGACTCGGGTAATCTGGTTAAATTTTGCAAAGAAGTTTGGAAGTATAGATTCTTTCTAGTTTCTGAGTTTAACTATTGATCCTTATATTCCGTAATAATTACTGTTAATGATATATTTGAAATACCTTATGACGGTATAATTCTTATGCTTTTCGTTCTTCTTTGATCAAGTTTTTATCATTTATTTATGTTATGTAGGAATATTCTCTTTTTTAAGTTTCCAATCAATGTACATTTCCGTTCCTAAGTTCTCGGCTTTTATTTATATTAGTCGTCTCTTTTCACATTTTGTACTTTTTTTCCTTTTTGTAATGTCATTTTTCTAGCTATTCTAGATTAAGTTGTTTTTTTTTCTTTGCCTTCTTTCTTTCTTTCTATTGTTTTTGTGAAAGCATGCTTTAACTATTTGTTCTAACTTTTGTTTGATGACTCTTCCGACGGTCTAAGGACCATGAATATGTCTGTCATATCAATATTTTGTAGTTGATGCCTTAACTTTATGTAAAACATTTGTTAATAAAGACATTATTATTATTATCAACCGAAATTGCCACTTTACTGAATGGTTTTTTTCAAGTTTTTTGTGTTTTTCACGAAAATTGCTCCAACGATTTTCTTTTAATTTGATATTTCAATTTCGATTTGAAACATTTTTCGGGGAAAATTCATTTAAGGGCACTTCTGACAGAGGAATAGGGTTTAGGTTTTTCTCTAAACTGCTATTTCAGTTTATTACACAATTCTAATCATCTAAATAATATTCTCAAAAAAATGTTCACAAATATTTTTATTTTTCTACCATAATCTTATATTACAGTAATTACATTTTAATGTATTAGTGAGTGAATAAAGATAATTTATTTTTACAAATTAAATATAATCACACATTGCAAAATATTATTCTTTAACTATATTGGTGAGGTAAATATTAAACTTTGTCTTATAAATAAATAATTGTGACTAACTCCTCAATATAAACACAGTTTTACTTTTGTGTCTCACAGGGACGGATTCAACACTAAAGTGTCATCTTCAACCTGTATTTTACATTGTAATCTGGTTAACTAAAAAATATTAGATAATATTGTTAATGATCAGCATTAAAATAACATTATAAAATAATACTTTACTTATTCACTTGTAAAACAAAAAAAAATGTTCGGCAAATAAATCCGGACCAGTTTCCTTTGCTTATGAGGAAACTGGCCCAAACTAGTGTTGTCATTCACATGGACGGAGGAGGGTAATGATGTGTACAGGGCTTAAGATTATCGATATTCGTAGCACTTTTATAGCAAAATAATGTTATAAATATCAGTTATTATAATCTAGGGTTGATAGATTAAGAAAGAGGTGACATGAGCACCTCATTCTACCACTTCCTACCAGCCTAGGAGGTCTGTTTCTGGATAATTAGTGACAAACTCCTCCCTTTCTTGTTATTACAAATTTTCTTTATTTTTATTCAATTTATAAATTAAATAAATAGTAATCAATACACGTAGGTTTGGCGGGTTTAGTATAACTTTATGAATTTATTTATTTATTGTTTAACGATTTCATTATAATATGAATACAGAGTAATTGCTGTTAACTATTGGCTGTTATTGTTGGCTATTTTGAATGCAAGTCCGCACTTATAGAAAATCTGGTGTGAAACACTCACAGTACTTTCACTTTCTGCAATTTACATAGTTACTATTGACAAATTTACTTTAAACATGGAATTTTCTAAAATTTAAGTAGCTTCAATATCAATTATACAACAAAAGTAATAAGTGAATATGTTAAAAGAACTGGACATGAAAAGAAACTTTGTAGGAGATACCACCTAATGGAGGTACTTCCTATAGTGCCTTTATAATCATCGGTGTTCAGTAGAAGAAAGGTGGTCGCGTGGCCAGCGGTGTTTCAGTCATTTGCGTGGACAGTACAACGGTTGCTATGTTTAGTTCGAAATGTGCGCTTTATTGAGGGAAATGATTGTGGATTGTATGGAACGTGAGGAAATACTTGGTAAGGAATGATGCGATATATTGTTATGGATAAGGATAGTAAGTTCTGTAAGGGATGTAGACGAGAATATGCAGAAACGAACGTGAAGTGAAATATGTTTATGTAATGCGTTAATGCGTTTGTCATGTAGTAATATGTCTAGTAAGTTGAGGCTGGAGTTCAAACCATTAGCATTCATGAGGAAGATATTCATGGATTGATTTGTAGGAGACATTTAGGATGCATGATGGGGACGGAACTGGTTATGGACCGTTCGTAGGACAGACAGGAGAGGATTTATTGTATCTTTGAGTTTGGATAGAAAGTTATTAACGATATATCATGGGATGAAGATAGAGATTGTGAAGTCCACAAGGAATGACTGGAGCGCCTCTTGTGACCTGAGCATAAGGTGGGTGTAGAGCTGGAGAAAGAGATGCTGGCTGGAACATTGTTGTTGCTGGAGTCGTAGGAATGTTTCTTCTGATACCTGAGTAGAGGTTGTAACGTGGTGGAAGTCTTCGTTGGTGTTGTAATTCCTTGTGATCAGAGCAGCCTCGATAGTTAGCAGGATGTGTTCCTTGGCATAAAACATATTTGGTAGGTGTGTCTCACTGCTTCGCACAGCTTTCTGTAGATTGACGGCCTGCGCACTTCATGCAACGAGGCTGATGTTCGCGGTGAACCCTCTTGTATAGCCATAATCTTGACAGCGTTTACACTGTACATAGTACGCTGTTTCTTTGGGTCGTTATGAAAAAATCGCAAAAATATAAAAATCTGTCAGTAAAGTCGTATTTCCTTTTGAGCGATTTTGAGCCTAGTCTCTGTAAGTAGGTATCTTTCAGCATTTCAGAAAATGCTGTTAAAAAAACATACAGTCTGTTATTTATAGAACTTGAAGCGTAAGTTTCATTATTATAAGTAGCTTCCCCCCTATCATAGTTGCTGCAGTGTGCTTCTGCACACTTCTTCTGCACTTTATTTAAATCTGACACAAAATATGATTACCATTACAAAAACTAGACGCAACCTTCGTGTTTACTGATGAAAGAAGTCCCATACATGGTATTAACTGATGGTTAGCTGGACTTTACTTCTGCCTTTTTTGGATAGTTTCTCTTCTTTAAGGATGTCATTAAAAACCACATCCCATTTTAGTCAGAGAAATACTTTTCTCATTCTCAACTTCTGCGCAAATCAAATGCATTTGTTTATCTAACTTCAGTTTTCCTTTACCTTTTTCTTCTCGGTAGTCTCGTTGCCAGATTCGTAATAATTCTTGTGGATTCCACCAGAGGAATTAAAAATGCAGCATAACAGCATAAGTATCAGAAGTTTTTTCTAGCATCACCAAAGATCATTAGAGTGGTTTCTAATTTTCTTAATGATTTTCCTGAAATTAACGTTTTATTCATGAAAAACACTTACTATTTCTCTCTGACATAGATTTCATTTAACAATTATTCTTTTAGGGCAAATTAAATTTTTAATGTTTTAATGACTTTAGAACTATTAGCTCCACTAGGTCCGGTAACACTCGGATCACAGTACGAGCTATAGAACTTTCGAAAGTTGTTAGCTGTGAATATGTTGAACCTTATCAGCTTCAAACACCATTAGTGTCTATTTTGTTAAAGTGGGAACAATACTTTTTTTCTTCAAACTTTTTTAAAATTCTATTAAATATTCGATAGTTTAAATTTCCACTGTAATAGTTGCAGGAGGAGATGTTGGTTGCAGATGTTGATAGATAAATAACACCTCAATATCGGTATAAGATATATAATTGATATATATGTATATGACTGACTGCCAAGGACTGTATACTTTACACTACAAGAACTGAACAGACTGACTGACGTGGCTAAACGATGTGTACAATTCAAGTGTGAGACTGTGAACAGAATATCTCTTTTTGACTCTGTCTCTCGTATATATATCCAACTGGCCTCTCCTCTCCTCTCTCTCGAGAGGGGCTCTTTCTCTCTGATGCGTGGTGGGGGTTCACTCGCTAGTGTGGATGAGTGGTGGGGGTTCACTACCCCTACACCACTTACTACTGACAATGTTAACCTCATTATTATTCACTAGACAAACTCGTATTTTTTCTGTTTCTTAATCAATCTTTCTACTGTGAATTTACAATGAGTCTATTTACTGGCTAGTTCATCAGCTGAACCGCCTCCTTTTTTCCAATTCAGCTATACTGCAATCTGCTTCTATCATTAAATTTATTATTTGCTATTCAATTTTACTTATGTTAATATATTTACTACATTCCATTATATGAAAATTTTCCACAAATTTTCGACATTACTATTTCTTTTTGCCCCAATTCAATGTCTAAAATTTATTGTATCATTTTGGGAAATCCTGCGCTCAGCAGGCACCTTAACTCCTTGCTTTTTCTATTCTCAACATGCCTCGAACTTTTTGCTATTTTTATTTTATAAAATCCTGTCATAGTTGCCAAATGTGGAAAATTATTATTATTATTATCAGAACGGGTGCCCGAAAGGCGCGGGACCTAAGCCTATGTGGCTCCTATCCCCCTGATACCCCCCGTAACCCCTTAATTAATCTCCCCCGGTAACTTGCCCGGTTAATCTGCAAATACATCAAGATATCCCCAAACTCCAACTCGCCCAGGCATCTTGCGAGAGTGGTGTCCTCCCAAAATATGAAACCTAGTTCCAGCGAAACGGGGACACTGACATAAGTAGTGATACACCGTTTCTCTAACACCGTCATCACAATTCTGACAAATGGGACTCCGCGTCTTCCCTATGTTGAACAGGTGACTGTGCACCCAAGTGTGTCCAGTCACCATTCCTACCAAGGTCCTCAAACCCGGCCTACTAAGAGACAGGAGATACTCCGAGATTCCCTGCTTGCTTGCCTTAATAAATCTTTTAGCTTGGAGGCACCCCTGCGTGTCCCCCCCAGCGTTTCTCCAAAGCTCTCGTCTCCCAAAGTCTAATCTGTTTATCGCGAAACGTCTTTGTAACGGCCAGGGCTGGTTCAGGTCCACAAAATGGTAATGATGATCCCTCCCTGGCCAGCCGATCCGCCCTCTCATTGCCCTCTATACCCGCATGTCCGGGTATCCAATAGAGATGCACCTTACCCCTCCGAGCCAAAGCGTTAAGCCTTCTCCTACATTCTCCCACTAATTTCGAACTCCACCACGGCTTACTCAAAGCCCTTAGTGCGGCTTGACTATCAGAGAAGATCCGCACTTCCTTAAACTCTCCTAGCCACTCCCCCACAAGGTGGCAACATTCAATGATGCCCACCACCTCAGACTGGAAAACAGTGGCCAAACCACCTAAGGGTGGAAAATAGCACGAAATTTAAGTTACAGGATGATGATTCATAAAACGCAAACAAATTTGCTGATAAATAAAACAGGAAAAAAAAAAAATATAATATATTATCAAATATTTTTGCAATATGTATGTTAATTATTAACAAAATATTATTATTATTTTTTTTAATTTAAAGTGCGTCAACATCTATGGTCATTGTTGGCGCCCGGAGCCTTCTCAGTGCACTGCCGGCCACCGGACAGTGTTCTCTCGTTACAGACAGCACTGTCCAACACCAGACAGTGAGCTGTAGAAGCTCCTAGGAAGAACAAATCTAAGGGTAGATTGTTATTATTATTATTATTATTATTTTAATTGAACAAGTCAATGTCAAGACAGTGTTTGCAACAAAATGGATACACCAAAGACCATACACCAAAACGAAGATAAATGTTAAAATTTTGTAACATCAATTAAAAGCTAATTACTTGAGCTTTCTTTTTATTTATTTTTTTTTTTTATATTTTTACTTTCTCTTACTCCTAAGTAAGAGGAAGTATTGTAATCGTGTCAAATTTTCGATAATCGAGTTTTTTCTCCGGAAATATCCGTTTTGAGTCCCGCTGATCCAAAAAGTGGTTTTTATGCACATGGTCTGTGTGTTTCCGTGTGGTCTCGTGTGGTCCGTGTGTGTGTGTGTGTGTGTAATGTAATAAGTATGTATGTGAACAGCATAGCTCAAAAACGAAAAACCGTAGAAATTTGAAACTTGATATTCCGTTTAGGTATCACCATGGGATCTGACACTACGTTATCTGTCAAAATTCCTCAACCGGAAGTACCACTTTACTAGTTGGATTTTTTACTTTTTTGCGATTTTTCTCAAAAATGGCTCCGACGATTTCCTTTAAACTTGAAACATCAACCACACATACAAAGAGCTACAACTTTTATTTGAAACATTTCTCCAAGAAAATGCATTGAAGGGCACTTTTGAGGGAAGAGTGGGGTTAGGTTTCCATCTAAAGTGCTATTTCAGATTATTAGACAATTCTGTCATCTAAATAATGTTAATTAGAATTAAATATGTTGTTGAAATTCTGAGTTTGAAAAAATCGGATAACCGGAAGTGCGTTTTACTTTACCACTTTCTAAATGATTTTTTTCCACTTTTTCGCTATTTTCTCAAAAATGGCTCCGACGATTTTCTTTAAACTTGATATATTAACTACACATATAAAGAGCTACAACTTTTATTTGAAACATTTCTTTGGGAAAAGTCTTTTAAGGGCACTTTTAGGGGTATGGGTGGGGTTATGTTTTTCTCTAAAGTGCGATCTAGTTGATTATACCATGTCTATCCTCCAAAAACATAATTAATTAGAAATAAATCGATGGCTGAAATTCAGTTTCAAGAAAATTAGTAAACCGGAAGGGCGCTTTTACTGAACAGTTTTTTCAGTTTTCGACGAATTTCATTCAAATTTGGTACACCAACTATGAAATTTGTCAATTATAATTTTGAGAACTGGAGTAAGAGAAAATTGTGTGTGTTTCACACCAGATTTTTTTTATTAGTTAATAGTGCTTGTAAAAGAAAATAAGAAAAAGTATTCGTAATATAAAATCATGTCCTTCTATAACACTATGAAAGATTTATTGAGACCTCCGTTTACTGTTGATATTTTACTTGTGTTTATAGCTGACGGTGTTTGGGTGTTTACTTGTATAATCGGCTCTTATTAATGGTGAATTATTTGGTCGGTCCAATTAAGATGTGAGGGTGCAATACATCACATTAATGGCGCTAATGCAATTGTAATAATTAATGTATAGATCCAATCCAAACAGAAGGGCATTAATGTGACCGTAATTCACAATCAATTATTAGTATATAAAATGGGAGAACTGTTGTGATTAGCATGATAATGCTAAGTTTAAACAAAATAAATATAAACAAATTTAAATAAGTAAATAAATTTCCAAAATGTATATAATAACAAACGATTGTATTTATATTTATTTATTAGCCAGATAAAGTTATTATAGAATTTTAATGAAATCCCAAAGAAATGCGCTTTTTAAAGAATACTTTGGAAGAATACGTTGTGTGCAAAATAATGCCAATTATTTCCTCGTTATAAGAAGGAAGTATTAAGGCTTATTACAAAATGTGTTTGCTTTGATTTTGTCTGTTCCAGATAACATCTTAAAATTTATTGCTTAGTGATTAAATAGACTTCACAATTTTATATAAGTTATTACAGACTTTATATATGTTAAGAGAAGACTAAGAGTGTATGTATGCTGTATGTAGGGTAAGAGTTCAAGACTGTCATTACCCCTCCTACAAGGGTAATGGGGTTTTCTACCTGGGATCTCAGGTGACTCTTCCAATGACACATTTATAGAAATTCGGCGAAGGATTGCAGCAGCCAATACATGTTATTTTAGTCTACTGAAACATCTAAGGAGCAAGCTCATTAGTAGACAAACGAAATCCCAGCTTTAGAAAACGCTAATTCGCCCAGACGAGGACCATATCAAAGAAAGATGAGAAGGACTTACTTCTCCCCGAAAGGAAAAATCTTCGAAAAATCTTCGGTCCTCGAAGAGATGAGTTGGGCTGGCGAAGCAAAAAGAATAGGGAGCTATATGAGCTGTTCGCCGAAGCAGATGTTGTCCGCATCGTCAGGCTAAGAAGACTGAGCTGGGTAGGTCACTTGGCCAGGATGGGAGATACTGAAATCCCGAGGAAGGTTTTTGGAGGAAGTACTCCATCGGAATAGAAGAGCCAGTAGACCGAGGTTGAGATGGGGAGATGGTGTGGCAGCCGATGCTGGAAGCCTGCTGGGAGTCATGAATTGTAAAGCGGCTGCACAAAATAGAGCTGAATGGCGCAAGCTCATTGAGGAGGCCAGGACCCACCACGGGTTGTAGCGCCGTTTACATAGATAGATACATTAAAAATATTTATGGAATGGGATCCGAATCATTAAAGATTCATAGGATCCGAAGAACGAAGTATCAGCATTAGTTATTCCCTATCAAGGTCAGACTCAGGAGGGAGAATTCTATATATATCTATAGAGAGAGAGGTAACGGAAGAACAGTTGAAAACAGCAATCTACACCAGTCAGTCAGCATCATTCTACTTTCTAATTCTCAGCCAGTCTGTCTCTCTCTTAATTATTCTCTCGCTACCTTATTCTCAGTATCATTCAATAGTGTAAAGTACTTGCATTTGTTATGTTTCTATTTCATTACATATCATCTAGGTTATTTCTTCTTCATCATTCCTATATTCATTATCTCTCCAATTCTCTCTCCTACTCACATCCATTATATTAATAAAGTTATTGCTCAGTAGAAGCTTAACGATAGACATGTGCCCTAAGATTCTCCAACACAGTCTCGTATGCGTCAAAATTTGGTCAATCCAAGCTATCTACCTCCCCCCCCGGACCTACCAATACTTAAAGAACGGGTTTTGATTACTTGTATCTATGATGTAGCCTTATTTCAACAACAACAAAATCCTTTGGCGCATGAGTGGTTTTCAGACTGCGATTTTTATTGGTAGACATGTGGTAAGCGCCCCGATACCCACTGCCGTTTAATTGTAACCTACCCTATCTAGATTTGTTATTAACTTTGTCTCACAATGCTGGATCAAGTATTTTTAACAAGGATTCATCAAAATTTGACGAATCTTCAAACTCCATTTTCACATCTTAACAACTCTTATATTTGGTATAAATTATGTTCTTTTTACATTTATAAAAATTTTATATAAGGTTAAAATAGATTGCAACTAAATAAATACCAACTTCCATATGAAGTAAAAACATAAATACTGCTAGTTTTGGTGACATTATTTGTAGCCAAGAAGTACATTAAATTACACATTCTACAGTACAATTAAGGTCAGGAGAAAGCACCATGTCGGTCTGTTATCTTGTACGTTAGTAAGTAACAGCACATATTATTATTAAACAAAGCCTAGAATTAAGTGAACCCTAGTTCTGGGTAATATATTGTTCTATTTAATGAGATAAGACTGTCTCTTGTGGGACAAGATGTCTCTACTGATTTGTCACTTTCTGTTTATATTTTTTTTTTAATTAAGTATATTCAGTTTTAAAACATTGCCTGTAATCAGAAATGTTTGTTCATATTTGTCGTCCACTTGAAAAAGCCACTCTTACTATGTATGTATTTAGAAATGATTTTGAAACTTGTATAATAAAAGAATGGTTACACAAATTTTCATTATTAATAAATAATTTATATCACTCTGCTCAATTTTGAAAAAATGGAATTTCGCATTCTTTCGCTTTCATCAAGTCTTTCTTCTTCTTATTAACAAAAAAAAAATGTTTAAAGTGTGGATGGATGGGTCCACAATGCTGGATAACATCTGATATTTTATCCACCGTAGAATGCATATTCATTTGGTTCCTGACCGGTTTCAGATTTTCATCTATCGTCAGAGCAAATTCACCAAGTTCGTTAAGAGAATTCACTTTAACGTAATTTTTCTGTTACACTCACGCTTGTTTGGTTTGTTGGTTGTATATATTCAAGGCATGGATATATATGAATAGATATATACAACCAACAAACCAAACAAGCGTGAGTGTAACAGAAACATTACGTTGAAGTGAACTCTCTCACGTACTTGGTGAATTTGCCCTGACAATGGATAAATATCCGAAACCGGTCAGGAACAAAATCCGTGTGCATGCTAGGATGGATAAAATACCAGAAAAAATTGTTATAACATTAAAACTATTAATTAATTAATGTTTTATCAAACATAAAAATAAAAAACCAATTTTCTTGAATTCGCAGACATTTTATGTAAGCGATAACAAATTTATGTTATAATCTAGTCGATAAACAACATTTCCTTTCGTTTTAGGTGCTTATAGACATTACTAACGAATTAAAAGCTGGACTTTAAATAATTGTCAAACATTAAATTCATTATCTATAATCTCGTTATGTTTAATAATCAGATACATTATTTCGACAATCGCATTTTCGTATGTATAATGAAAATTCCGTAACATAATATGTAATCCAATGTAATAGTAATCAGGATGCAATAAATTATAACAGAACGGATACACAGTTAATGAGTTTTGAAAGTAATTAAAGGTAACACATGTGTTTTTAAGAGGAAGTTAAAGAAAGAAATATTGTAACATTGGATTTAAAAAAAAAAAAATGATTACCAAGAATTAATCTTTGTGGATCTTAAATTATTTTAATTTAAATTATCCAAGACTGCCGAAAGGTAAATCAAATCTTTAGCATTCCACTTGATTAAACCTTCCATTAAACATAGCCTTATCATTAAACATAGCCTTCATTTATTGTAGGTTATGAAAAAGAATATGTGGTCAAAATTCTCTCTCAGTATTCCTTCTGCGCTGCTGCAAAGTCCCGGTAGTCTTGCCTTCAATATACTCTCATAATTCTTAAGCCAGTTTGTATCTAACCTGATGAAATGATTTCCAAAAGTAACTTAGATCATCTTCTTGGGTAGACGGCAATTGTCAAGCTTACACAAGACTTTAAATAAAAGTTTCAACATCGGATGCGTATATTTTGGTTCAATAACATAGTAACTTTAAGTTTAACTAAATTAACTTGTCCTATCTTTTTCTTTCTTTAGTTTCTCCTGAAGATTTTCCATTCTCACAATTTACGGATAACGCTCTTCTTCTCTTGCATAAATCCCTGTTTCTTTCGCATACCATAGCGGAATATACACTCTCCTTTGTTGTGATTATTGACCTTTCTCAGATTCAAATCATATTTTGCAAAAATTGTTTTCTTTCAGACTCTTATCTTTTCATTTACTGATCATAATTGTCTTCCATACCTCTGTTTTATAAAAACATTTTATAAAGTTTATAGGTTATTGGTTAAAATATTATTAGTAATATTCCACTAATTTTGTCAATAATGTTTGTAACAGTTTTTGTTTATTGGTGTCTGTGTTAAAAGAAAGATTATTACTTAAATATATTTTCTTTTTTTTTAATCTAAGGCGCGTTAATTTCTAAGGTCATTTGCACCCGGAGCTCTCTCAGTACACTGCCGGACCACCAACAGTGTTCTCTCGTTACAGACAACACTGCCCATCACCGGACAGTGAGCTGTAGAGACTCCTATGAAGAAAAAAGTTAAGGGCAGTACTGCTAGACTCGAACCCGGAATCTCTGCGTTGCTAATCCAGAGCCCTATCACTAAGCTGATCGTTTTCCTCAGTTACCTCCTGTTGTTTCTTATTTTACTGTTATTACTTGCTACCGGCTAAACACCAAGGTATAATGCAGTAATGAACTGTAGATAGAGCTAACTTGACATGGGGAGGTGGCTATAGCTCATTGCGCGGAACTACATTTGCTGATGCCACCGCATCAGCGCCCTGCTTGCCTCACGTGACTTCTATTCCACTTTGGTAAGTATGGTAGGCTATAACGTGAAGCTTTTTCCTCGAAAGGTCTCTTTTCCATTTTAATTAAGCAAGGCAAATTCAAAGATGATTGAGTCTCAAATTGAATCATGAGTCTAAAAGCAATCTTCAAAGTGTCTAAAATTAATTTTCAAACAGTCCAGAAATCAACACTCAAGAGCCTGAAATTTAAAAATATTCAAAAAGCAATCAATAAGTCAGTAAAAGATCTGTCAACGGCATTCAAGAGCTTACTAAATATTATCGAGGTATCTACAATATAACACTCAAAGAATTATTGCAAGCATCAGCTTATATACAAGCAACAACTACCTTTGCTCAGCTCTCTGTCAACAGCCCCCCTTTACACGCCAGAAATTTCTCATTAAGATAGCCAAACTAAGAAACGCGATTGACCGTTGCAATAGGCGAGAGTTCTAACTAGCTAGAGCGCTCATGAAGCTGCGCTTACTAACTAGCCAACACTACCAATCTACATCACCAATATCATCACTTTATTCACTGTATATACTCTCTCTCCTTGTTATTTACAACAGAATGATATTGCGAGCAAAGCGTGTGATATTTCAACAACATTCACCATTTCCTGGAACCATTAAACATGAAAAAAGTTGGAAATATAAGTCTGTTATTATTTTTACAAACTAATACTTTCTCTTATTATTGCGGGAGTGGAACGAAAGATGGAGGAGTTTTCTACTAAGGGGAGGTCAACGTTCTCGTTTTTGCAGGAGGTGAAGTGGGGGTGTAGCATTGTTTCCGGCGAACTGTCATACGCGGTTTCACGGTTGGTCACGGAGCATGGACATTTGAATGGTCAATGGGCAGGATGGGTCTGATGGGGGATGGGAGCTTAGGTGTTGACAGGAGGAGCTAAGCGAGCATGTGTTGTTGGATTACCATCTTTATTCTGATTTCCGTCAGCGCTTGCAGTAGGAGATTGCGTTCCACATTGCTTTGGAGAACAATAGTCTGGCCCTGCTGATCTAAGCAACTTCTACACTCGCTGACTTTAGAAGTTCTTTGAAATTTTTGGGATTTAGTCGCCTTCACCAACACTTCACTTGTATGGCTAAATACAAGTTTAATCCAAAATTCATCCAGGATCAAGAAATAACGCCTTACCATATCATCCCAACTAACAATTCAAATTTCAGTCAAGAATGACTTGATGAAGTCTCTATTTCTTATCACATATGGCTTTCCAATCTCCCTAGCCTATAACTTAGCTGGATGTTGCTCTTCCATGATCAAACTCATTGCAATTGTCTTTGTCATTTCCTCCTAAAGCACCATTAGGAATTTTTCGCTTCATAAGTAAGAAAGTCAGCGCTTGCAGAGAGGGTGGTTGGGTTCCACGTTGTTTTGGAGAACAATATTCTGTCCCTGCTGCTTGAAAACAGTGCCGCGTACAGAGGTTTACGGCGATTTGTGGAAGAAGCATTGAAAAGGAGAATGGAATGGGTTGGAATGAGTTTGCATGTTGGAATGAAAGTAATTTATTGCATGAATACGGATTTCAGGCTAGCGGTTAGTTATGACCCTTAGTTTTAGGCTAGTTTGTAAGGTTAGATGTAGGGTTTTCTTGTACTCCCCAGGAATACTGAATACTGAGGGACGTAAGAGTGTGCATGGTTGAATGAACGACCTTAGAGTGCAAGAGGGTAAATAAATTTTAACTTGAATGAATGGAAGATAGGTTAGGGATATTTTAGGTTCTTTGTACCCTCAGGAATATCGGTTACTAGGGGGATTTGTAGGTTAAGATTACCTTAGTTAAGTTCATTTCCATTTTTTCGGGGCGTCACGCTCAGCGTTAGGAGCACCATTTAGGTCAGGGGCTTCTATACGGGCGGGTATGCGCGATTGCCCAGAGACCGCCCACCCAGTGTGCCTTTTTCAATTAAAAAAAAAAAAAAAAAAAAACAATAGTTACGTGAGATTCGACAAAATTCTGTCACCTGAAGGTGATTTTACTGGGTTTTTTTTTGCAGTTTCTCGAGTTATTCTGAAAGCGGCTCCAACAATTTTCTTTAAACGCGGAATGTTAACTGCGCAAAGATAAAGCAGCTTGTCATTTTTATTTGAAACATTTTTCCAAAAAGTTGGGGCATTCTGAGATTTCTGTGACATTATGTCTAACTATAAACTAGTATTTCCAGTTTCATTGTGAGCCTAGACGTGCTGCCAAGGTTTAGTCAGAGAGTCAGGTAACAGCACCTTGTGACTTAAGAACTAAAAAGTAAAATCTAAGGTTCTCTATCACATACATTTTATAGGTAATATTTTAGACAAATAAATGTTTATTAATTACCAATTCATAGCTTGAAGAATTTTGTTTGCCTCATGATTTTTCATAATAGCAGAAAAAATCACAAAAGTTGTGTGAGTGTTTATATCCGTTTTTTTTTTTACGTTTTTCGAGATTTTATTGTTAACGATCCCAGCTATTTTCTTTAAACTTGAGTTTTATTACCCATACAGATATTGGTGTACCATTTCTGTGCCAAACAAATAATTGCCCAGAAATATGATGTTTAAGTCCCGTGCGTCCCACAGATCTAAAAACTTTTATGAAAGAAATAATGATTAAGAAATGGCAGGAACAGTGGAATTCCACAAATGATAAATTAAAGGAAGTTAAACCATGCGTGCGTACGGCGTTAGTCGAGAACTTCCCGCGGCGGGAATCTGTTATACTTACGAGCCTCAGGATCGGACATACACGAATAACACATGGGCATCTGCTGTTGGGTAGAAGAAGACCTAGATGCCCACTTTGCAAAGGAAGACTTACTGTAGCACATGTTCTGGAAGGGTGTCAGGCTCTGCGAGCACATAGGCAAAGAGCAGGCCTGCCACATGACTTGCGCGTTATTTTGAAAGAGGGTTCTCCCCATGTTAGAGGGTTATTTGCATTTTTAAAGCATATAAACTTATACGATAAGATTTAGCATTAGATTAGGTTTAATATAAGTGGGGAGTGGAATATAGAGTACCCTCCCCACAGTATGAATGTATAGTGTGAATGTATTTATAAGTGTGAATGTATTTATCGGCATGAATGTATTTATTAGCGAGAATGTAATTATTGGCGTGAAAGTTAGCATGAATGCGTTTAGATTAGAATTTTAGCTGGGGGAAGGAATGTTTTTATAAAGTACTTCACTCCAATTTTAGTTTAAGAATAGTTAATTTATGTTTTGTCTAGTGGGACGGAATATTTACATGTAATATCGCAAATGCAAGTAACCCTTTTATATCGTGTAGCTGTAGTGACTGGTAGTTAGCTTCTAAAAATATGAGCAACTTAGTTAACAAACATAGTTGTTTAACACTAGGTAAATGAAAATAGAAGTGAAGATTATTAAAAGTAAAGGCAAACATCGAAGTGCAGCAAGCATGTGGCACGCCTTGTGTAATACTATTATACAGGAATCCACCTCAATCAGTAGTGAAAAGAAAAGGAGGGTGTCATTGTGCGGTTGTCGACCCTCCCCACTCCGTCGACTGGATTCGATGGCTAAAGCGGGGAGGGGGCGATCGACTATAATATGGCCCGGCTCCATGCTACTTCCATGGGAAGTTTCGATGGATGTCGTGCAAAGAAAAAAGGCACCCTCTTCGCTCGAGTGGCTCTCAACAATGTTCGGTGCTAATGACCCAAGTTGTCGATGCGCCAAAAAATAAAAAATAAAAAAAAAAATATGATGTTTAAGGGATTTTGGTGAAGATGATAATTTAGCATTCGGTTAATAACATTTCAACATGTTTCATGGTTTCTCAATCAATATAAATACTAAGGATAATTGTGTGAAACTTCTAGGATTGGGAGAAAAATTAATTGTTAGTTGAGAAGTGCAGTAGAGAAGTAATCTAACAGAGGTTTTTTTTTTAACCCCCTCAGCTTTTTTTTTTAAAACCCCCATTTCATGCTATAATTTTTTAAGTGCACTTTAGCATGCAATTGTTAGTTTCTTGTTTGTTTATATAAAAACACTTTTGTTTCCCATTTTACTTTATTTATTTATTTATTTATTTATTTAAACATATTGTAGATAAACATGCAATTTCAACACTCATTTATGTTATTGACCCCTTTTAGGGCGTATGCAAATAAACTCTTAAGTGAATTGTTTTGTTCGACCTCTATCTTCCTATTTACTGATGAAAATGGTTTTCAATATGTTATATTATGAAAACACTTTAAAATGTTTATCTGTTGTTTTTGTTTTTTTGGCTAAAATGTTATTAATTTAAACATTGCACTAATCTTGTCAGTATTTACTGCCCCTATTTCTGTTTATGGTATCAATATTACAAGAAAAAAAAAGCATTACTTCCTACTGTTACTTATTTTATTAAAATTACTCCTTGGTATTGGCTAAAAACTAAAGCTCAATATAGTAATAGAGTGTAGATAGAGCTATGTTGAAATCAGATGTGGCTAGATAGAGCTGTGGCCATGTTACTAACCCCTCTGTCTCTAGGCACACACCCTTTAACAGAATTACAGATCTGTGTAGGGGGGGCGGGCCAGTCATTCACTCTGTCGTTCGTAGTTACTATCTGTATGCTGTGATTCTCTAGAGACTTTATTCCCGGCGGCTGGAGCTGGAAGGGGACATGAATACTAGTACCTATCTATCTAGACCGATGGGATGGGTTTTCTCTCTGTTTTTTTTTTTTTTTTTTGACACGTGCCCTATCAGCAGTCCAAACCGATGCTCCTATAATGGAACGTTCGCTGAAATGTCTTTTATACCTTCCATCTACCGCCACACACCACCTTACACACTGAGAATAAACAAAAAGTATTTTTTCTTTTTTTTTTTTTTTTTTTTTTTTTTAGATTATTTCTTTTATCGATTTGAGATGCTAGAAAATCTTATCTTTACTTCTTTTTGGTCTTTTTCTCTCTGTTATAAAGCTACAGGTTGTTTTTTTTTTACTTTCTCTTATTCCCATAGTAAGAGGAAGTATTGTAATAGTGACAAATTTTTCAATATCAAGTTTTCACCGGAAATAACCAGTTTTTAGGTGCCCTAAGGCCAAAAACATGGTTTTTAGCAAATGTATTTGTATGTGTGTATGTATGTGAACAGCATAGCTCAAAAAACCGAAGAATCTTAGAAACTTCAAACTAGATATTCCGTTTAGGTATCATCATGGGATTTGATAGTAACGTTATCTGTAAAAATTTCTCAACCAGAAATACCACTTTACTGAATGGTTTTATTCACTTTTTTACAAATGGCTCCAATGATTTTTGGAGTTTCACGACCAGTTTACAACCAGTCAGCAACTGTAGTGGAAGAAAGAAATGAAAGAAAATAATAGTTTTGAAAAATAGTTTCGAATATTTTATAGTTTGAAAAATAGAATTTTGTTAATATTTTTAAATGTATCTCAGTGCAGTGAAAAGAGTCAGGTACTGCAATGTAAGGGTCATTGCTATTAGGGGAACAAATGCACAAGAATCTGTTAAATTAATACAATGCCACTTGGCCAACTGTTTTATAAGAGAAGGCATTCCTTCAAGACAGTCTGCATTCTGCTTTCAAAGCCGGAACACTTGCTTCAGGAATCGCTCTCTAAAAATCAGTGCCACTTTAAGTTAAAACATAAGAGCTTTGCATTAAATCTAGATAAATACTTAATTTCATAAACATAATAGTTCTGATATTGTAAAATATTTAAATATCTTTAAAGATAATATATTTAATTTAATCTACCAGTGTTTTCATAATTATTTCTTATTAGTGTTTTCTCTTAAACATATACACTTACAAGCCCTTTTACTATACCACTCGTGCTACACAAGCTACCAGCACACAAACACACAACATCACCAATAACTTTTCACAATCAATTACCTTTTTATTACTCAGCCAGTCTGTCTCTTTATATTTCTCTCGCTGCCTAACTTCTATTTTACTGTAAAGTCCTTGCAGTTTGTGTGTTCTATTCATTATACAGTTTTCAGCGTGTCATCTAGTTTATTTCTCTAAAATCCATTCTCTCTAATTGATTTCCAGTTGATTGAGTCACTTATCTCGTGTTCTATTTACTGACTGCTTCCTTACAGCCTGAATTCTTTTTATTAAGTCTGGAATAATTCCATCATTCCACTTTATTTTGCTCATAAAATTATTGACATAATTAAACATTCATTATTAAACTTATTTTTTGCCTAGAAAAAAATTCATTAAAATAAAAATTAAATAAAGTAGGTATTTTTGTTTTTGTTGATAAAAGAAAATCATATTATTAAAACTTTTACAAATGCAATTATTTTTTCAGTAGAAAATTCTATTTTTAAGATATTTTGGGTTGGATAAGAGAAGTGAGATAAATTCCAGGAATTGTTAACGTACATATATTAAATACTTTTTCTGTTGAACCCACCATATGCATCCCAAAGTTTATTAAGCCCCTATTTTTTTCTCTCTCTCTCTCTATATATATGCGAGTATATCGTATATATTTAACTGCTACGTAGCAGAGAAGCCCAGTTTATTGTATGTACATCGTAAAACATCCTCAGGAGTGTTATTTTGAAATAAAATTCATTACTGTTTTGTTCAGTTTAATTATATATATATATATATTTTAAATATAATATATGTATTTTTTATAATTTTTAATATTTTTTATTTATATTGTAACTAATAATATTTTATGAAAAACCATTTTAAATAAAGTTATAATGTTTTAAGAGGGTTTTTTTTTATTGCATTTACTTAATTATTTTGCAAGTAGAAAAATCCATTTTTGGCATTAGTGTCTTCGTTTTATTTTTTAGATCAATTTATAATAGGATCCTAAGAGAGGGATCCAAAGCAGAGAGAGAGAGAGAGAGAGAGACAGGCTCACTCATTAGTTTAGGCCAGACTAGAGACGGAGAAACTGTTTAAATACACCTGTGCCAGCCATAGGAGGGGGAGTCTACCGAAGTCTTGCAGCAGAGTTCATACAACAGTCACAAAGCGTCATCAACCTTTCTCTTTACCTCTCACTACCATTTTATATATTTTAGTGTAAAGTCCAAGCAAGCAGTTTGTGCTACTTTTCCATTATACAGTGTTTATTTTGGGTTCACCCATACTTCCTAGTTTATTTTTATTAATTCAACCCATTTTCTCTACTTCTGAATACCATTATAAATTTAATCAGAATTTGTGAAATGATGCCTAGAGACTTTGAGGAAACCAATTAATAGTGTTGACAGAGTGGTCCACACTTTTTTAATGTTTTATTTGTTTATATCTCCAGCTTATATAAGAGCTATAAAAAAGAACATGCATTGCCAAAGAATCAGAAAATTTTTCTACATGGAGAAAATTATTAATCCATAGCTGTTTTTAGAAGTGAGATTAAAGTTCAGGGTTACATACTAATTAATTTACAGAATCCTATACGTTAACATTTTAAGAAAATAAATAAATAAATTGAGCATTAAAAAAACTACTGGTTGTCTCTGTAAAAATTGTTATACGTTTACTGTGTGAAATTTGGCAGAATCCAATTAAATAGACAAACAATACAAGATAATATCAGAGATATTTTCCGTGGTAGCCTGCTTCATTTTGTGGTCATCGACCGGTTTCGGACGTTCGCCCATCTTCAGTTAGTATGAGTGTGAGTTAGTGAGTTAGTGAGTAACTTCAGTTAGTGAGTTAGTGTGAAACTAAGTCTCTGTACGAGTCTGTGTTGGCACACTGTCTGAAAAACGCATCCTGAAGATGGGCGAACGCCCGAAACCGGTCGATGACCACAAAATGAAGCAGGCTACCACGGAAAATGTCTCTGATGCTTTCCAGCTCTGCGGAACCAACTACCACAACAAATACAAGATAAATTCAGTAACCAATGAAATTCTGGTTGAGATCTAATGTTTTCTTTTAAAAAAGTCTCGCAATGTATCATCGATTAAACTTAATTATTGTATTTTGTTTTAAACAATAAATACATAAAAGTTTGGCGAATGGGAAAACCTTCCACATCCTACTGGCCAGGTTTGATCCATCTTGATTTCAACATTGGGATGTGGTGTAGGCAAATTTGGCTTGACCACTTACAGTTTATACGTATATAGGATGATAGAAGTGTAAATAATATTTTTAATTATTTACAAGATTCAGGTCATTAGAGGTGTGACGAATGTCGACTAATCTACCACAATTAGTTTAATAAGTTCCTTATGAATGAGTTTCAGATTGAGGAGAGAATGTTGGTTTTAGATTTATCACTTTTAATTTATAGTAGAATAGGATTGAATCTAAGGAAGTCTGTAACACCTTGAATTGTGAAGGATAAAAAAAGATATTGCTGGCTGAATGACTTACAAGTCTATGCAAAAAAAAACCTGGTGTGAAACACTCACACAACTTTCTCTTATTCCAGTTTTCAAAATTGTAACTAATTGACAAATTTTATAGTATGTGTACCAAACTTAATGAAATTCCTTGGAGTTCGTCGAAAACTGAACAAAATGTTCAGTAAAAGCGCACTTTCGGTTTACTAAATTTCCTGAAACTCAGAATTTTGGCCATCTATTTATTTCTAATTAATTTTGTTTAGATGGTAGAATTGTATAATCAACTATGGGTAGCACTTTAGAGAAAAAAACATAACCCCACTCCTACCCCAAAAGCCCCTTTAAATGACTTCCCCAGGAGAAATGTTTCAAATGAAAGTTGTAGCTCTTTATATGTATAGTTCACATTCCTAGTTTAAAGAAAATCGCTGTGGCAGTTTTCTTGAAAACACCAGAAAACTGAAAATAAATTTCAGTAAAAATGCACTTCCGGTCATCGGATTTGTTTCAAACTCAGAATTTCTATAACATATTTAATTCTAATTAATATTATTTAGCTGATAGAATTGTGTAATAAACTGAAATGGCACTTTAGAGGGCAACCCACTCGTCCCTCCCCCCTAAAAGTGCCCTTAAATGCAATTTCCCGGAGAAAAGTTTCAAATAAAAATTGTAAATCTTTGTATGTGTAGTTGGTATTCCAAGTTTAAAGGAAATCGTTGAAGACATTTTGGAGAAAATCGCGAAAAAGTGAAAAAAAAAATCATTTAGTAAAGTGGTACCTGACACATAACGTACTGTCGGATCCCCCCGTAGTTATACCCAAACGGAATATCAAGTTTCAACTGTCTGCGATTTTTCGTTTTTGAGCTATGCTGTTATCATACATACATACATACATACATACATATACACCAGACCATTTGCTAAAAAACTACTTTTTGGGATTCAGGGGACCTCAGAACGGATATTTCCGGTGAAAACTTTGACACGATTACAATACTTCCTCTTACTAGGAGTAAGAAAAAGTAAAAAGAAAAAGATCAGAACATGTATTTCCGGACAAAACTCTGATTTTTCTTTATGTTACACGTCAATCTGAATGATGTATCATATTGAAGGTGTCATATTGATGTATCATATTTAAGGTCAGATGTGTTTACAGATCTGTTGCCTAAATTCACTTCCCTTTATACAATAATATATTCCTTTGACATTGCGCGTTACTAGGGCGTTAATATGCCGATGATGTTAGCTATAATATGTTTTTAAAAAATCATGGCTAATTACACATGTGACTTGTAAGTAATAATAAAATTGATCACATGTTTTTTCCAACTCAGTCGGTCCAATAGATTGGACTGAATTGTGAATTTAATCATTTCAGTATTGCAATATGTATAATCACCAAATTAAGATCGACAATTTAAACTAAATTATATTTTATTTGAAAATAGATAACTATTTAGACCAGATGTAACTTTAAACGCATTATATTTCATTATATCAGGACTAATTTTTTTTTTTTACTCACATATATTTTTTTTGTTTTTTGTTTTTTTTTTTGTTACACATTTAACACCCTAACTCCACTGTACCAGTCAGCTTCATGTGATACATTCCATTTGCTTTCTTACACATCTGTTTTATTTTTATGTCTTTTGTCTAAACCCTTCTCCGTTTACCATATGAGTGCTAACTGTCTAAAAAAAAAAAAAAGGTTCTTAAATGCCGGGATGCATATTCTAGTTATTGATATTCTATTTTAAACTTTTTAGATAAAAATAAATTATTTTTTTATTTATTATAATAAGTTGTCCATAATTGTAATTTCAAAACAGTACCTATATCATTTCTTTAAATACACAAAGAAATATGAAAGAAAAATCAGCCAATATTATATATAAACCTTTTGTTTTATTTAAGTAATTCCAGGTTGCCCATCAGATCGTATTAGCTCACCTTGTCTTCTACTGTCAACTGATGTTCTGAAGGTTCTGGTTGTCTAGTAACTTTTCTTATGTTACACAGGTGATTCTTTGTCAAGGATTATGGTTCACCAGATGTTGACACAACATCTCTATTTGGTGGAGGGAGGTCTTTGTTATCCTTCTTACCATCATTCTCTATAAATCTCTTGGATCTTCTTCTTTTTTTTCCTTTAATCTTTTTTCTTTTCTTCTCCTGGAGACAATTCAGTTCTTTATGTTTTTTTTTTCTTTTGTTTGGTGGTCATTTTTGTTGATTCAACTATTGCAGTATGTTACTATCTCAGTATGTTCCATAGATTAAACTAAAGCAATCGTATTTAACATATTTTTACCAAATTATTGCAGTTTTTAGCCGTTTAGGAAGTTTTGAGGTCCACCGAGTCTGATAAAGTGATTTTTTTTTTTTTTTTTTTAGAAATTCTGTGGTATGTTTTGTTTGTGGGGTCTGCATAACTAAAAAAAAAAAAGGAAAATCGCCGATAAGTTAGTTGATATTTCGTTTTAGTTTCACCCGGAGAATCTGATCTGATGACAATAAAAGTTTTGGTCAAAAGACGTCAACTAGAAGTACGATCTTACTGAATGTTTTTAGCAGTATTTTTTGTGATTTCCAAAAAACAAAAAAAAACGGCTCCAATGATTTTTTTTTTAAACTTAGTGTAACAACTAACCATATAAAGAGCTATAGTTCGTGTCAATTTTCGATATTGAGTTTTCACCAGAAATATCCATTTTGAAGCCGCCTGAGTCCAAAAAAAAAGTGGTTTTTGGAAAATGGTCTGTTTGTGTGTGTGTGTGTGTATGAAAAGCATAGCTTAAAAAACGAAAACTCGCAGAAAGTTCAGACTTTATATTCCGTTTAAGATATCACCATGGGATGCGACAGTACATTATCTGTTTAAAATTAATTAGAATTAAATATGTTGTTAAAATTCCGAAATTGGTGAAAATCAGATTTTCGAAAGTGCGTTTTTATTTTTTTGTTGCTATTTTCTCTAAAACGGCTCCAATGATTTCTATAAACTAATTATGGGAATTACACAATCTAAAGAGTTACAACATTTTTTTTTTGAAACATTTCTCTGGTTAAACTCATTTAAGGGGGGCTTTTGGGGTAGGGATAGGGTTATTGTTTACCTCCAAAGTGCTATCTTAGTTGATTATACAATTCTACCATCTAGACAAAATTAATTAGAAATAAATTGATTGCCAAAATTCCCGAACTTCAAGAAAATTAGTAAATCCGATATGAGTTATTTTTTTTTCAGTTTTCTTGATTTTTTTCCATTAAAAACACCGACGAATTTCATTAAATTTGATATACTACACTATAAAATTTGTCAATTAAAATTTTGAAAACTGGGGTAAGAGAAAGTTGTGTGAGTGTTTTTGACACCAGATTTTTTTAATTTAAGATGTGTTCTGAGGGGGGATTGATGAAATTAAGGTTAACTCTAAAATGCCATTTGAATATATATATATATTGAAACTCTACTCTACTCTACACTATTCTATTGTCTATATAATATTAATAAGAAAACAACTCTCTTATGTAAAAAAAAAACAAACTCTTTTCCAACTCAAAGACCCCACAACCGCAATTTTATTATCAGTTGTAATTTATTAAATAAATTGCTTATAATGCCCAGCTACATACATAGGCCAAACATCTCAATATTTAAAAAATAGACTATACCATCATAAATACGACTGTAAAACTAAGAAAACCGACTGACATAACTACAGCAAAAACGAAACATTGCATACAATAGAAACATAGAAAAAGAAATATATTGGAAATAATACATATTAAAAAAGATAAATTATCTATCAATTTTAGAACCGACACCAACAATCTATCCCTCAGTTATAACAATCTCCTGGAATTTCCAAAACAAAATACAGATTAAGACATAGTTTTCCTATCCATACTCCTACCTCTTTATAAACCTTGATCCATCCAATGTCCGTAACACTTGTGATGGTATATCACAAGTTAAACTACAGTTTTTAAGAAATTCTAACAAGAAATTTTTTTAAGAACAATTTCTATGTTATTTCTATATTTTTACTCTTATATATGCCAATATTGTCAAAGTTCCAATAGTTGTGATGTAGTTTATTATTGATCTGTTCTGCAGCAATAATCAAAATAAATTTAAAATTGATATATATATATATATATATATACATGGCAATTATCGAAAGGCGTATGAGTGTTTCTCACCACATTTTTTTACATTTAAAATATGATGATTATTGAATCTGTGTGGTATTGACCTACAACATCTCTTGGCATAACTTGATACTAGGAATTGTTTGATATTCCAATGTTAAGACTTCCAACAAACACAACAGATAATTAATTACTGTCAGAAGCATCAATTAAAACCATGTTTTCCATTAAACCTCATAGAATTTCACTTGTACCAAAAACCACATCTATTCTGCGAATAATTCACAGATAATCAATTATTTCACCTCTGTTCTTGTTTTTCATTTCTCAATTTTAATTATACTTTTTCAATTTGCAGATTGCCAGCCAATATGATTATTGAAACTATGATGAATGGGCTCATATGAAAATTACTGCTACAGTAAGTAAATTTCTATTTTAACTTTTAATAATTTTGTCCATTCTATTGTTAAATGAATGTTGAAATTATATTTTGAAAGTTTTGCTGTTGGTTGCCACTTTGTAGTACTGGCCGTGAAAATGAAGTTCAGTTAATAATAAAGTGGCTGCGCGATATAATAAATGCGCTGTAGGTAATAACTCTTTGATATCCAAATATGGGATATCAAATATGGAAAGTCTGTATGGCAGCGGTTGATATATATATTCCCTCGCTTCTAGATAACTCCTTTACAATGTAAATTTCCTTACAACATTCTTGATCCCTAAGGCGATCCCCTATATATTTGCAACATATCTGTGGGGTTTTTCTTAAGATCTTAGCCTTTTTTATATTATTTTCTTTTCTGTATTTTATCTTACATATTTCTACATATTTCTTAAATTTATCTTCTTTATTTTGTAACCAAATAAAACTTTTATTTTGAAGTTTACAATTACAAGACAATAAAGTTCCTGTAACAAGTAAATAAGGTGACTATAATATACGCTTGAATGGAATTGCCACTGTTATGATTCTCCTAAACATTATCCATTTAGACGTCGAGTGTGGTTGTTAGAAAATATCAAAGATGAGAAAGGATTAAGATGGCCAGAGAGAGGAGAGAGTGAATCTTGTTATTGCGTGATATTTGATTAAGTCCTTGGTGAATGATATATTGAGGTCATTAGGAATGATACTTTTTTATAGGGAGCATTCATTATACCCCGAAAAATTTTGGAACTTTAAGGATGGTAGACCTCCCATATTTCTAGTCCATAAGTCCATATTGTTTCAGTAATGCGTTGTAATGTGTTGTTTGATCTATGTCAAGTAGTCGCACCAGTAAATTGTAATATGTGGACCTCTGAGAAAAATTACAAATAATATTTATATTTTTATTAAAGTTACATTAGCACAAATTATATTTTTCTGTAATGTGTAGTCGGTTATTTTTTTAAGGTTGGTAAATCACAATAGAAACAGTTAAGAAGGTGATTACCTGGCCTGTATTGTAATGGTAAAAATAAAAGGAATTTCCCTTTCTGTTTCTGATCCCGGGGGGCTGATAATAAATGTATGAGGTGGACCCTTTCAAGGAAAAAGGACTGATCAAATTTGTGGCCATAATAATCTGTGTTATAAAAAAGCAGTGCTACCTGAAATTATGTATTAGTGACAAAGTCCAAAACATTCCAACAACGTTTCTATTTAAATTTATATATGAAATAATTTTACGTTAATCAATTTTTTTTTTTATATCAAAGACATTATTAGATCCATGTCATCGTTCTATTATTTTGGTTTAATTATATTTATACATACTTATTTCTATATGATTATTTTCTTATTATAATCTTTTCTCCTAAATTCAGTGTGAACGCAGATCCTTACAAGACCTCTTTGAAAAGGAAGTCCGTTTCTAAAATATTCACGTATTCTTAGTTTACCGAAATTATTTATGAATTATTTATTTTATTTTATTTATTATTTATTAATTTATTATTTATCAATTATTGATGCTATTTTTTGTATCCCCTTCCCAATATATAACATTTCAAAATAGTAACATTTCTTTAATTATGGTCGTTTGAATCTTGTGTGGCATGTTAGTCGTTTGTCATTTTAAGGTACAAAATATTGTACTATGTCTGCGTAAGGAATTGCAGTCTGATTTAAATAAACTAGAATGCAAATAGTTTATCTAAGAATGAAGTTTATATTCTGGCAGTTCTGTATATTCAATTTTATTTCCATTTATAAAACCCTGTGTCAAGTAATTTAACTGTTACTGCAAGAGACGAGTTGATGGTACGATTGTACTAGGCCAGAATGAGGCCCGAGAATGGTTATGTCACTTGCGTATGTGAAGGTTGCTGTAAGAGGGTAAGTTGGAAGGTCTGAAATATATAATGTCAAGAGAATAGGACCAAGTAGACTACCTTCAGTAACACCGGCATCCATAGGGTAAAAGAAACAATAGAATTGAGCCTTCACAATTCAGAAATATATGATAGAAAAAATAAAACTAAATGCGATATTTGTATCCAACTCGCTTCAATTTGAAGTAATATAATTGAAAACTAATTATTATTGCTTTCGTGAAATTTCACACCCACCACATTGAGTGGGTTATTAAATTTTCATATTCTGCCCACTTGATTAGCGACTCTTAAATTCTTCAGGTGGACGGTCGAAAAAGTTTATCAATTCAACTTTATTACTTCAATTAAGAGCGAATTGAGGCAATTTTTTTTTTTTTTTGTAATTCCATACAAGCTGGGAATTCCCTTTCAGCATCTCAACGAGGAGATCAAGCGGCAAAACCCCGGGTAGGGAAATCGCCTGGGAAGTTGGCGAAAGCCGGATCAGAGATGAGCCCGGAAATCCTCTTAAGATCTTAACAAAATGCTTCGCCTTCATGTTGAACTTATGGATCCAAGAAAGAGACTGTACTCTGATAGCTTTTCCTTCACGCATCTAAAAATTGTAATGGGCAACATGCATTCCTTGGAGTTGGTGGAGACCTCTGGTTATTGCTTATGAATTTAAATATAAAAGGAGAACCTCTGTTCTAGAATAGCCTGTAAATATGGATTTCTTTACATCAGGGTGAAACGTCTGATTAAAACATTCCTCGTAAAAAAAGCATAATTTTGGACATATATTATAGTAAATTCATGTATCAAATGAGGTTTCAGCAACTGATATTAGAAATAGAATTAGAATGACACTAGTGGGGGGGACTCCAACCCAGACACCGCGAACCTATTGAAGCTAGCCAACCCCCTTGTGTCTAGCAGAGGAAACCTCTTCTCTTCATGAGGTCAAGGACTTTCCCCACTAGTCCTTCTTCCAGTACGATCTCCTCCGGTCACAACTTGCCAAAGATCTCGTACCACAATCTGCCGATTGCAACGCAGTAGAACAACAGGTGAGAGGCCATCTCCTCCTCTTCCTGACATAGTCTGCACAAGGATTAATTAATCGCACCTTGTGCAAATTTTTTTTGAACCTACTATGCGCTATAAACAGGCCTGCTAACAGACAAATCTGATACCTGCTTAGACCCAGGATTTCTACGGTGAGATGCTTTTTTCTTTTACACAGCCCTGACATCACCACCACTTTGCCGTGTTTTGCTCCAGTGCTTAGCCTCCAGTAGCGACTGTGTTCCCTCTGAGTCCATTCCCTCAAAGACGTCTCACCGTACTTTTGGCTCACCCCAGAACAGGTTCCAGCCCACAAAATGGAGTGTTTGCCCCATTCCTGGCTAGTTGTTCGGCTAGCTCATTACCTTTTATCGCCTTGTGTCCCGGCACCCATACCAGCAAGAGCTGATATTAAATCTTTTCAAACTGATTTTTTTCAAAATGACTGCTGAGAAATTCGAAAGATGAATTACCAGTTTGTTGTAGATAAAAAGTAAACCATAAATAAGAAATAGCTCTAATAATGGCTTTAAAAAAGAAATCGACTGCCCTTAGTTAAACACAACTTCACTGTTTGTACTTGGTACTTCTGAAATAACATTGTTTGATAATAATGTGATGATAATTTCGCAGTTCCCTTTCATACATTAATTAAATATAATCAATTATATATATGTATATATAACTAATATATATAATGAATAATATATATAAAATTTTCCTCTCAATATAAAATATATAAAAAAAAGGCTTTTAAATTCAATAAAAATAAATTATTTTTTGTTTCATTCAAAACAAACATGGCAGCTTATTAAATAATAAAAAAGTTTATTTCTTTTTAAGAGTATTTTTAAAATTATATTATTATTTTTTAATGATAGAATAGACAATAAACAGCGCTTTCTGTCTGCCATTTTTACCGCCTCTGTCTTTAATATTCTGAAAATTTAAATTATCTAGAGAAATGTTTTCAAACAAAGTTCCATTTTAACTGTCTCATTAATTCTGTCAAAAAGACAGACATCCTCTGGTGACTGTGTGTGTGTCTCTCTCTCTCAAATTTTCTGTCTTTGAGCTGGTAGATATCTACATTTAATATTAATATTATTTTCTTTCATTTATATATA